>CAJNIZ010045495.1:8923-24137 GCA_905231905.1 Symbiodinium pilosum
GTTTATGTTGGGGTTATATGGGGATTATAGGGTTTATGTTGGGGTTATATGGGGATTATAGGGTTTATATTGGGGTTATATGGGGATAATGGAAAACAAAATGGAAACTACTATAGTTTTGTGGTGTGCTGAGTTATCGCCAGTAACGTGCAAAGCACCTCAGGCAGTGAAGGATCGCTGGTGTCTGCATCGATCTTCATAGCTGAGACTTGTTCAGAAAATGGTCTCACGCAGAGTTCATGCTGGGTAAGGCTGGCTGAGTCTTAAGTCTGTGAGCCTATGCAGACCCTGTGCATCCTCCCAGGAAGGGACAGGATTCACGATGGACACCGACTGGGGCAAGCGCCTGCAGGAGCTAGGCATAGAGCCAAAGGTGGTGCCAGCCAAGGACACGCATGCAAGCATGCAAGACTCCAGGGCAGGACTAGGCACGGTAGTAAGCGCTTCTGAGACTGCATCTCATATGAGCTAGAGTCTAAACTCCCTTAAAGGGGATTATAGACGGGAGTATTTTAGGGTTTTATAAGGGGGGATACTAGGGTTTGGACTACAGCGCATATTCAGGAGGCCAGCATCGAGCTCTGCGCTGAAGCCATGCGCCTGGTGATGGAGGAGGACGTGAATGTTGTATGCCTGGCCGTCGCGCGGCTGAAAGAAGTGGGTCGTAAGTTTCAAGAAGATGTTGGACTGAGATAATCTATAGTCTAAACTCCTTAGGGGGCTTTATATAGGGGATTCTCTAGGGGAATAGTATAGGGGTTCTTCAGGGGGATACTAGGAGTTCAGAGTATAGCTCATATATTCCAACAAACCCCAGTTTCCATCTCATGTTCCATTTTCTTTTCCATTTGATTCTCCATTATTTGAGTTATATATCCCTAAACCCTACACCCCAAAACCCTAAACCCCAAAACCCTAAACCCCTAAACCCTAAACCCCTAATCCTCAGATGATCTAAGGTAAAGGAGGATGACTTTGCTACCCTGTCACAGAAGCTTCGCACAGCCGGTAACACAGCCGGTAAGCAGTGGCTTTGGAGCAAGACTTAAGGGTTCCCAAAATTAGGGGTACTTTCTCCCTGGTGCTTAGGAGGGAATGGGGGAATGGATCCATATAGTAGTCCCTATATACTCCCCAACAATCCCTGTAATCCATTCCCCCATTTCCTCCTAAGCACCAGGGAGTTTTTTGGGGGTCCCCATAATGAGGATGCTCGTACTTTGGGGTCACATAGAAGGGAGCCATTTTTTGTCCTGGGCAACATGTAGGACAGGAGGCATGGGTTCAATTTGGAAAAACCTTGCCGCTATCAAGGCCAGGGGCTTCTTTGCTATGATTTGGGTACTGCCCTCCTCGCAATAACAGTTGGATAATAAATATAATATGGTTAGATATAGCCCTTAAAAGGCCCCCTTATATACAATAACAGTTGGATAATTAATATATTATGGTTAGATATAGCCCTTAATAGGACCCCTAATATAGACTGTTACTGCGGGGGGGGGCAGTACCCAAGCTACGATCTCAGCAGTGAATGTCAACCGAGGTTTTCCATCCTGGAGATTGGCAGCCTGGGTGATTCATGAGATGGAAAAAGTGGTGATTTTAATCTCCCTGGTGCTTAGGAGGGAATGGGGGAATGGATTATAGGGATTAGTATTAGGGAGTATATAGGGACTACTATAGGGATCCATTCCCCCATTCCCTTCTAAGCACCAGGGGAAAAGTGGTGATTTTTTGAGCATGCTGCAAGTCAGCCTTTCCTCCGTACAGCAGCCCCTACCGAGATAATCGACATGTCCAGGCAGCACCTCAAAACATGACTATTTCTCTTCAGATTCAGAGAAGGGGTGCTATTCGCAATGATAAGCGTTCGCTGAAGAAGCGATCACCAAAGAAGTCGATGCTAGGAAGCGACCAGACAGAACGTGTTGGATCTGTTTTGCAGTGCTATTGTATCGGAGTCCGGCCTTTAGGGCTGGCCCTAGAACAGATAGTAGTTTCCCAAAATAAGGGGACCCCAATATAGACCCTCAAATACTATAATTCTTTTTTACGGGACCCCCAAAATGGTACCCCTAATTTTGGGAAACCCCCAAATAAGATCGAGGATGACTTTGAAGAAGCTTTCCTAGTCCTATATACTGTTTTTTTTTGAAAGGGTTTTAGGGGCCAACCCAGTCCAAAAGTTGGTGGGGCGATTGCATAGGCTCGTTATTTCAAGTGTGCAGGTCACCGATACGGGCTGGGACGCAATCCGGATGTTCTTCGATGAGGAGCCTGTAGCCAAGCTTTCAAGCAGCATGCTGCTGCCCTGAGCCCAGGAAGGTTGCACCCGAAAAAGGCGGCGGTTGGCCGTTGCACAGAAGTCGAACTGCAAAGTCTAGTCCCGGCAGCTGTTGCCAAATCGCGAGCTTCTCCATGGTGTGTCAAGGCTGTTTCTAGATTATCCTCTCCAATGTTATAATCCTTATTATAGGGACCCCCAAGGGGGTACCCCTAATTTTGTGAACTCCCCATATGAGCTATTACCCTAAACCCCAAACCCTAAACCCCAAGATGTGAAGCCTTGATTCAACAAGGATACGGCCTCCATGGCAGCCGACTGTGCTTGACGATAGGCTGACGGGTGGATGGTGCATAGGGTTTAGGGTTTAGGGGTGGATGGTGCATACTCCAAAAATCCAAGGGTTTACAATAAACGCTAAACCCCTTTAGGGTTTGTAGGGAACATGTTGTAGGCTATATAGGGGGTTAGATCATTCACAAGCTTGCTGGAGTCATTGTCACGTACTTTTCTTGTCTGTCTGCCTCGAAGTTCTAGCTCAGGGATGCTATACTAATAGTAATAATGATAGTAATAATGATAGTAATACTTTTGGTAATAATAGTAGTATAATAGTAGTAATAATGATAGTAATAATAGTAGTAGTAATGAGAGTAATAATGATAGTAATGATGATACTACTAATAGTAATACGAGTAGTATAAACAGTAATAACAGTAATCATAATATCAATATTCATGGTAATTTTCCACAATCCACAATTCAACATCAGGCCACTTCCATGCAGCGCGCTATGGTTCAGCGAGAAGGAGATGCGGGCCCAGCACCCAGACTCGGTAAAACTTGCAGTCTTCGCTGGAGTTGCATCTTCTGTGAATCACTAGACCTCAAGGGCGCCATCCGCGGCCGTGGAGAGCTATACTTTGTGAAAGCAGTGATGCATGGAACTGTCATTATCCTAAACTGTAAATCCTAAATTGTAGTTTCCATGTTTTTTTCCATTTTCCTCTGTATATATACACCTATGTAACCCTGCATACTCAGATACTGCCCATATAATCCCTGTACAACCAGCTGCGCTTGGAGACGGTCACCAAGGTGGGCGTTACGCCTGACAGCGGATGGCGCGACGTCTTCGTGATCTGCGGCATGTTGTTCTCCAGGGTTATACAGAGTTTACCTGAGGGTATAGGGTCATGTATGAGGAATAAATACAGTAGGCGGTATCTAGGGTTATATGGGGATATGTTTGTATATAGAACAAAGGAAGAGAACATGGAAACGATTATTTAGGGTTCAAGTGTCCCAGATATTTCCAGGTACAATGAGCACATAACTCCTAGATATAGTCCGCCTCGAGTAGATATAATAAGGGATATATGGGGATCTTACGAAGATTTTGGTCAATTCAATGTTCGATCTACTTACGGGGGGCTGTAGACTCTAGATAATGTAACGTATGTAGTCCTAAAGCCCTAAACAATTAAACCCTAAACCCTAAACCCTAAGCCCTAAGCTTTGAAGGAAAGGACCAGTCCGCCACAGCTGCCACAGACGTCATCCAGGATGCCATGTATGGACTATGGCAGTCAGGGATTATCACGGACGGTGGCGTCGTGTCTAGAAATGGGGTTGCAATGCTACAGCGCTTCCAACAAAGAATCCGGGATGAGTTGGTGGAGGAGGACGAGGCATAAAGGTTATGGTTTAGTTTTGGGGCTGACATGAAGATGATTCGACTACCTCCACTTCTGAGCGCGACGCCCCGCTGAAGCACGGACTCGCCTGGCCAATTGGCCCCTTCCCTTGTGGAGAAAGGGCGTGACAAAAAGAAAAGAAAAGCTAAGCCTTAAACCATTAAGCCCTATCAAGGGAACCCAAACACTGGAAATTCTTAGGGTCCTTTACAACATCCCTATATAGCGAAGTAGGGAACCCCAAGAATTTTCAGGGTTTTGGTTCCCTTGGTAAACCCTAAATGCTCATCTCGAAGCTTCACCTGCTCTCCTAAGCGAAGCCCCGACAATCCTCCGGCCTTACTACCTCCTTGCCATGAGGTCGTTTAGGGTTCAGGGCTTAGTGGGCCCCAATATATACCCCAAACGACTATAATCGTTATCACCGGGACAGCCCAAATAGATCCCTATTTTTATGAACTCCCCAAAATACCAAGACGGGAATGCAGCCCCGCTAAGTCCGGAAGCCCCCTAGCTTGCTTCAATCTTTGAAGCGTCAAGCCCTGAATCCCGAAACCCCAAACCCTGAATCCTGAGATTCTATAATCCCTAAACCCCAGATACCAAACCCTAAACTTTGAAACCCTAAACCCCAAATCCCAAACCCTAAACCCTGACTCCTGAAACCCTGAACCCTAAATAGTATAGTAGCTTCCACTTGCATTTCCATTCTTACTAGAATATGGCTTTGGGTATATGATAATAAGATCCCCATATACCCCATATTCTAGCTACTTAACGGGGACTAGACCCTAAACCCTAAGCCATCCTAAACCCTGTATTCTATCTATTTCAGGGGACTATACCCTAAACCCTATATTCTATCTACTTCAGGGGACTATACCCTGAACCCTAAGCCCTAAACCCTATATTCTATCTACTCAAGGGGGACTATAACCCCTTAAAGCCTGCCAGGTACCCCGTCGAGTTGCCACACTGAGCCGTCGGCCCCGACAGCGTCTCCGAGCTCGCCGCCGCCGTGCCGAGGCCGAGATACCGCGAGACATGCGAGACGCGAAGGTTATATAGGGGTTTCCCAAAATTATGGGTACCTTATTGGGGGTACCTGTACTAGGGATTATAGTATTCGGGGGTCCATATGAGGGTCCCCTTATTTTGGGAAACTACCATATAGAGGATTATGGATTATGGTTTAGGGCTTAGGGTTTAGGGTTATATAGGGGATTAGGGTTTAGGGTTATACAGGGGCTTAGCTGGGTAGGCCCTTGGGATATTTAATATTTTCCCTAATGGCTTTAGTAAGGGACCCTATATACCAATATTGTTCAAAGGATTTTAGGGGCCAAGCCAGTTAGGGCGTAGGATTTAGGGTTAAGGGGGTATGGGGGATTATATAGGGGTGAAAAGGGGGGGGGGTACCAGGGTCATGCAAGGGTTATATTATGGTAGTTTCCCCAAATTCGGGATACTGTTGAGTCCCCATAAGAAGGATTATAGCATTGTTGGGTCTATATGAGGCCCCTTATTTAGGGAAACTACCAAATGGGGTATACGGGAAAGAAATTGCAAGTTGGGGTTTAGGATTTAGGGTTCTCCAGTTGAACCTCCTCCGCAGCAATGTTTATCCCGAGTGCATCCGCTCACCAGAGCCTCCATGCAGCTTCCCACGCTTCAGATCTCCGAATGGTAGTGGCCCCCTAAATAGGCGGACCCCAATATAGACCCCAAAATATTATAATCCTCATTATGGGGATACCCAAATAAGGTACCTCTAATTTTGGGAACCCCCCTATAGCTCTTAGGATTGCCATGATATGACAATCAACGAGGTGCAGCCAGGAACAAGGGACGCGTGAGTCGTAGGCCATCGGTAGTAGGTTGTCCTTCCAAAAAACCCCGGAGCCAGGGGTAATATTGGGATAATATAGGGCCATATATAGGGATGATGGAAAAGAACATGGAAACTACTTAAAACACCAACAACCTTCAATCACATTGTGAGTTGCAGAGCTTTGGACCTGTTGAGGAGCTCTCAGAACCTTTGCCATATGAGCTATAGTCTAAACTCCTTAAAGGGGAGATATATAGGGGATTATATAGGGGAGTACTATAGGGGATATTAAGGGGGATACTAGGAGTTTAGACTATAGCTCATATGCCAAGGGTTTCGTCGGGTTTTTGGTCAAGATGTTCGGTTCAGAAGCTCGTTCGGGTTCAGAATGTGCATGTGTAGTGTTGGGGGTTTGGATTTAGGGGGAGGCAAGCTCATGAGTACTTGTACGTTGAGAAAATTGGTGCAGCTGGAAGAGCTAGCATGGAGTGTTCGAATGCCACTTCTTCGTATATAGGGGTCATGTATTCGGACGACGAGATGGTTCTTGGAGCCCTGAACCCTAAACCCCAAAGCTTCAACCTTAAACAAAGCAGAAAGGAAGTTCTCAACGTACCCGGATACTCCATTTTGAGAAGCTCCCACATGAGCTACCGTCTAAACTCCTCAAAAAGGGGATTATATAGGGTTGAGAGTTTAGGGCCTAAACTCCTTAAAGGGGATTATAGGGGAGTATTATAGGGGTTATTCAGGGGGATACTAGGAGTTTAGACTATAGCCCATATGGCACCTTAAAGAAAGGCTGGTTCAGTGATGCTGTTGGACCTCCAGTTCTTCTAGCAATGTTCTTGGTAGTGTTATGTGGTTAACATGATAAACCCTAAACCCTATACCCCTGAAAGTGTTATGTGGTCAACATGAAGGTCCTTTCGAAGCATGAGATGGGGATCATTTTGAGAAGCACCTTGCAGTGAAGATGATGGCGCAGCAGCATATTCGGCACTAATATGAAGTCTCCTGCCTCTGGACAGGCCAGCATGGGACTGAGGTCGCTCGGTGGCTTAGCTCAGGTGATGTTACCATGCATGACAGTTCTCCGCATGACATTCCATTTCTAGGTCCAGCATGCTAGGTCAGCCAACAACCCTAAACCCTAAACCCCAAGGTAGTGGAGGTGGCTTCAAGCAGTGAGACGGCTTGAAGTAACGAATGTGCATTTCATCATCCACAAGGTGTAGACAAATTTTAGATTTTAGTCATTTGCACCCAATATGTGGTAGTTTCGCAGAATTAAGGATCCCCACAAGAAGGATTATAGTATTTTGGGGTCTATATTGGGGTCCCCCTATTTTGGAGCAATGTAAGCTGATCTAAGGTGCCAACAGCTGGCTGGGCCGCCTCCCTGAGGCCGTGCTCAGCAGGGGTTTAGGGTTTGGGATGTGGGGTTTAGGGTTTAGTAAATTTAGGGTTTAGGATTTAGGGTTTAGTAAGTTTAGGGTTTAGGATTTAGTGTTCAGGGTCTAGGGTCTCGGGGCACGGAAGGACTTCCGGGAATGATTCCCGTTCTGCCCCGAAATCATCCCTATGAAGCCCCCATCTGAACCACAGTCTAAACTCCAGAACTGGGGGTTATGTAGGGATTACGTAAGGACTGTTCTAGGTGCTATGAAGGGGGATACTAGAAGATCAGACCATGGCTGAAACACATCTCAGTTTATACTTCGTATTCCATGTCCTCCTCCATTTGATTCTTTATTTTTATTGGGGTAAAATCCTTTTATACATATACGCGCGTATGCTATATACTATATACTATGCTATCCCGTACTATATTACCCTCAGCTGTGCTACACTTCGCTATAGTAGAGTATTATACCCTTCTTTCCTACAAGGCACCATGGAGAGAAGTAAGTGATGACTCAGGTCAGCTCACGATTGGCGCAGCTACCCCATGCGGCAATCACCGAAGCGTCGGGCTTTGCTTCACAGTTATATAGGGTTTAGGTTTAGGGCTTAGGGTACTATTAGGTAGGCAGCATCATCCTATAGATGCCAATATGCCGGATAACGTTCTTATGGCTACCTAGTGAGGTCATGCTTGTCATAGATGCAAGATGCCGGGGTCCATTGTTGAGGATCCCTACAATGAAAGACATGGTGTGGTACACTATACTGTCTAGGCAACATGTACTATAAGGGGTTATCAGGAGAGATAGTTTACTAACTATATACTGAGGATTTCTCTTGTAAATCCTAGACCCTAAACCCTAAACCCTAGCATCTAAACCCCTAAACCCGAAACCCCTAAACCCTAAACTCTAAACCCTATTCTTGTCCAAGTTACCCAAGCCCTAAATCCTAAACCCTAAACCCTAGGTGAGGGAGGCAGAGAAGCTCTTGGAGCTTTCGCAGAGTCCCGTGCAGACGCCTTCCCTGGTTGCCCCACACCCAGCAATGTGACCTTAGTCTGGGTTGCTGTTAAGGAACTTAATTTAAGTTACTATATTGGGGAAACCCTATTATTTACTATATATACCCATTATGNTAACTTAATTTAAGTTCCTTAACAGCAACCTAGTTAGTGTAAACTCCATGAATCAGGAGGTTATGTAGGGTAGCATTATAGGGGTTATTCAAGGGGAGGATAGAAGTTTTGGCTCTGGCTCATGTGAGATTCCAAAAAGGGTCCAGGTAGTCCATGTAGGGATACAGTATAGACATATAGGCCCCAGCGCTTCTCATATCAGTACCTGAAGGCCCCAGAACTATATCTACTACGTAGCATCCTCCGTCAGAGTGGAGGGTGCAGAGTGCTTCCTGCTTCCAGTGGTACACGCCCTCCTGAAAGGTTGCACAGTGGAATGCTCCTTTGAGCTTTGCCGGCTGAGATCTGCGGGTAAAAGAGTCGCCTAGAAAAGCAAACCCTGACTGCCCTGTTTGACAGTTTGGGCGGAGCTTTAGAGCCAGGGTGTAGGGTTTAGGGGCTGTGATGTCGCATGATATAGGAGGTTTTATGGATATAGGGTTTAGGTTTAAGGATTCAGGGTTTACCCCAAACCCGAAACCCTAAACCTCTAAACCCTAAACCCCTAAACCCTAAACCCTAACCCTAAACCCCCTGTAACCATCCTTCAGGTTGCGAGGACACAGTACTTTGACCGCGGCAAGCAGGAGCCTGCAGTAACGAGACGCGGGGGTCTCCCAAAATTCGGGTTACCTTTAAACGGGGACATAGGGGTTATATAGGGGTGTGTATATATATATATATGTATACTGGGTTTGGGGCGGCCCAGAACTAGGGGTACCTTTAAAGGGAGGGGCGTGTATATATATATATATATACGTACATACATACATACATACACACATACATACATACATACATACATACATACATGGGTTTATGTTTTCTCAAAATTCGGGGTCCTCATTTGGGGGCCCCTATAATAAGGATTAAAGTAGATTGGCGTCCGCCTATTTAGGGAAACTACCTAGTCATCCGAGGATAGAGCTTGGAACAGAGGGTGTTTTGCAGGTTTTTGATAACAACGATGGTTCCTACATGGATATACGGTGGACCCTACCATCGAAAACATGTGTTCTCGACTAAGAAAGCATCATGCGTGGCCATGTCTTCGCACGACGTTTAGCTTCATTGACCCATGCTTTGGGTACTGCCCCCACTCAGTAACACTTGGATAATAATTATGATAGGGTTATATATAGCCCTTAATAGGACCCCTAATATAGACTGTTACTGGGTGGGGGCAGTACCCAACCCATGCTTGGCAAGCGTTTTCCTTTTGAACTTGCTGCAAAAAAAGCCATTTAGGTGTCAAGCATGGGGTTTAGGGTTTAAGGTTTAGGGGTTAGGATTTAGGGTTTCGGGTTGGGGCACTAGCTGTACCGTGAGGAGAAATATGTTCTCTACACCAGCAGTTCCTGCGCCGTTACGCCCGAGGCTTAGAACGGCAGAGTCAATCAACATGCTCTCCAGTATAGTAGTTTTCTTTTTTCCATTTTCCCAATATGAAGCCCACTATATATATGTATACACACCCTATTATGATATAGTAGTTTCCAGTTTCTTTTCCAATTTCCCAATACGAAGCCCACTATATATGTATACACACAACCTATTATGATATAGTTTCCATTTTCTTTTCCATTTTCCCAATATAAGCCCAATATATATATATATATAAACTCTATTATGATATAGTAGTTTCCATTTTCTTTTCCATTATCCCTACATTGCCCCTATTGGAACCCTGTTGTTCATCGTACAGCCCTCCAGCTAGCTTTTTGAGCCAACATGCTAAGAGGTTTCGGAGTCTGAATGGTGCGCTTAGCAGTGGGGCATCAACTCTGCATGCCCCTAAACCCTAAACCCTAAACCCTAAACCGCTAGAAGCCAAATTCGGGCCTTATTAGGGTTTAGGGTCTAAGGCTGCCCGCGTAGACCTTGGAGACATGGACTAGTACCCCCCTCTATACTACCCCCCCCTAGGTTCGCCCTTAATTAACCTTAATTAAGCCTAATTATTCTTAAATAACCTTGATTAAGGGAGGGGGGTACTAGTTGAACCCATAGGACTAACGTGCTTGTAGAGATGTGCTGTTTGGACATCCAGGCTGCAACTCTTCGAACACCGAGTCAGCCCTGCAAAAGAGGCCGTCATCACTGGCCTATTATAATATAGTAGCTTCCATTTTCTTTTCCATTATCCTAGTACTACCGCAATGTATACCCCATTATAATAAGCGGCTTCCATTTTCTTTTCCATTATCTCAACAGAGCCCTAATATATGCCCCATGATAACATAGTAGTTTCCATTTTCTTTTCCAATATCCCAATATAACACCAACATATACCCTATAATAATATGGTAGTTTCCATTTTCCTTTCCATTATCCCAATGACGGCGTTTTGGCAGATTCAGTTTGTAGATGAAGCTACTCAGGCCATCAGGGGGTTATATTGGGATACTGGAAAAGAGAATGGAAACTACTACGTACACTATAGCGTGGAGCATACTGACAGGCAGGGATCGTGGTGTTCGTCTTTGGCGGGGCGGCTGATCTGCACCGCAGCATCACAAACCGCGAGGAACGGATGTATCAAGATATGACAGTTAATCGGGCTTGCAGAGTGTTTGGTTCTCAAGCCTAGCAAGCTTCGCTCCTTGGAAGCTGTGTGCATAGGAGTTCTTGCTCAACCAATTGTCTGCACCTCAGCACTTAGAAAGCTTGCAGCGTGAATGTTTGCGGTTTTGCTTGTCATGCCTGATTGGACTGTGCATGTGTTTTGGCTGGCAAGTCTCTACGTGCTGAGGAAGAGAAGGTGAGACCCAGACCCCCAAAAGGATCTAAAAATTAGATCCCCTAGAACCATAGGGGAAATCATATAAGGATTATATAGGGGTTATAATGGGTCTTTATAGGGGATCTAATTTTTAGATCCTCCCAGGGGTCTGGGGATGCAGATGTCCATGCGCAGCTCACAGTCCCGTTACTTTGCTCAGGCAGGACCATGGTTTTGGCAGCGTGGTCTTTGGGGGTCTGTGCGGTCAGGGCGACCCGTGCCAGCCCCAGACAAGAGCTGGCTATGCTTTTGGTGGGGTTATATTGGGGTTATATAGGGATACTGGGAAAAACTGGAAACTATAGAGACTATAGTAATTATATGTCATTATTCCCATACAACCCCAATATACTATAGTAGTTTCCAATTTACTTTCCATTATTCCCATATAACTTTAACCCCAATATAGTATGGGGATTATAGTGATTATATGTATGCATTGCTTGTTTTCGGCTTCGGTGTTACCTTGGCTGTCACGAGGTTACACATTTACCCCAATAATGGAGAATCAAATGGAAAAGAACATAGAAAATGACATGGAAACTGGGATTATATACAGGCGTTATGTTGGGCTCATATTATGTTACAACCTGCACTCGCTGATAATGGGATGTACTTAATGTCGCATTCTCGAACCCAATCCGTGTTGGGGTATGGGTTGGGTACTGCCCCACCCAGAGACATCCTATATCGGGGGTGACTTTAGAGCTGTAAAAAGTTTTCTTACAAGTATCATCCGTATCCAAGGTATCGGTATAAGCCATTATAGTAGTTTCCATTTTTCCATTATTCTCATATAACCCCAATTGACTGCTGCAGTGCAAAGCTGATGATCGCAGTCCACTGCCTTGTGTTGAATTTTGCTTTGGGCATCATCTTCTGTGTGGTAGGAACCTTCAAAGAAGCGTAAAACTATAGTCCACCTTAAGTAGATAGAACCTGGCTTTGGGTATATTAGAATTAGAACAATAAGATCGCCATGTTCCCCATAGTCTATTTACTTAAGGGGGACTATAGTCTCTTCCTACCTGCCTTGGCATATGACCCGAGCTTCCTTCTGCTCGGGAGATGAGGCAGCAAGTCAGCAGGACAGCAATTTGAAGTGTCACTAGGTCTGCCTCTTCTTTCTGGTTCTTAGCAACGAATAAGGGAATATATTCTACAGGGATTATGAAAGGATTTTTTCCCTTATTCCCGACTTAGAACCAGTAAGTCTCTCATTTGGTATGGAGTGCAGGTTTTGGCGGGGTGGCCTCTGGCAGTTTGCGCCCCTACTTCTAGGCCAGGCCATGCTGAGCTCGTTTGGATTTAGGGTTTGGGGTTAAGCGTTTGGATTCAGGGTATCTTGCTTGCAGGGCTGGCTTTGGAGGCCTAATGGCGTCCTTCACTTCAAGACCTGGTGGATGTCCTCAGTTCTGCCAGGACGGCTGCAAGGACGTAGATAGTGCATTCTTCAGGGGTAACCCGTATGTCAACAAAGTTTCCATGACATTTTTGCATGTTCTTTTCCGTCTGATTCTCCTTTACTTGGGTAATATTCCTCGACCCTAAACTTTAAATGCAGGGTTCCACGAGGTCCTTTAGGAAGCCTTTCGCTTCTATACAGTCTACCGCCTCCCTACAGTTCCCTACACCTTGCGAGGGATCCAGAGATGGAACGACTCAAGAGAACCCTAAACCCTAAACCCTAAGGAAACTTGTAGAGCGCGTCTTCGCATTCCTCCAACACCTTGGACTGGGGCAAATGCGTCTAGACCCTGGTTACCCATTCGGGTTAACATAACTACTATAGCAAATTGGGTTTATATAGGGATAATGGAAAAGAAAACGGAAAGTACGAATAGTATATTGGGGTTATATGGGAATAAATGGAAAATGGAAACTGGCTTGTTAAGCTCAAATTCTGAAGTGTGCTGCAGATTTGGACTCACGTGCAGCGACGATGCGCGTGCCAGCTCCCAACATAAATTCTATCTGACATCAAGGTCACGCAGGCACCTGTAAATACCAAGACTGCTGACAAGATGTTCCTGCCATCGATGGGCATGCGGCATGGCAGCTATGAGCATCCGATTCAGTCAGCATTTCCGCTGGTTGCCAGGCATTTGTTCACGACGCAACATGTTTAGAATTCGTTCGGCGAAAGTATAGAGACTCCGCGGCCCGTGTCAAAATGTACCAAAACCTCACTCGCCAAATCTAACCCAACTTGACCCTTGCTTGCTAGCTAAGCTTGGCTGCTTGGGCTTGCATACCTGCGAAATTTCCATATTGAGCCTGAGCCCTCAGATGCCAGGCAAGTCTCACGTCGGCTACCATGCGTCGGAGGCAGCTTTCTGATATGTTCACACGTGTTTGGGTTGCTCTGCCTAACTCGTGCCACGAGTTGCTAGTACTGTACTGAAGCGAAGAGTTTGTTTCCTTGCTTAGGTTCGAGCAGCTTAGGCTTAGACTCACTTTGCGTGCCAGGTTCTTGCAACTGTGGCCTGGGCATTCAGGCGTGGCACATGACTCACCACTGCAACTGCGTGCCAGTAATCTAGTGCAGCGGCAGGCATCCTTCATCTTGCGAACAGAGGAAGCATGCAGCATGCTTGTGATCTCTGGCATTGCCATGAGCACATGATGCGTAGAATCATCACGCTGCTCTCTTCAGATACTGCCAAATAGGCATATGGCAGGCGCTTTGGAGGACAGTGGTGCAAACATCGCTTGACTTCCTCACGGCGGTGAATGGGGTACTGTAATGGACCGCTCAGTATAGTAGTCCCTTTAGGATCCCTACAGTAGTCTCCATGACCCATTCTGCGATTCCCAACTATTCCCAACTGAGACCTGAACCCTGAACATCCCTCAACCCTAAACATTATGACTAGAGTAGCCCCAAGAATCCCCAATTGATCCCCAAATCCTGAACCAAATTGAAACCCTGAGACCACGCCAACGGTGCTTGCTAGGCAGTTGCGGTGCCGACAGGTCCTTGCCTTGGTTGGACCCCTCCACTGTTTACCATTGTGGGTATATATAGGGATAATGGAAAAGAACATGGAAACTACTATAATGGGGTTATATAGGGTTTAGGGTTTAAGTTACCATTGTGGGTATATATAATAGTACCATTTACCCACAATAATGGAGAATCAAATGGAAAAGAAAATGGAAAATGAAATGGAAACTGGGATTATAGACCCCTCCACTGGCACCAGCTGTGAAGCTGTGAATAGCTATTTTTTTGTTTCGCTCTCTCTGTCTCTCGCGCTCTCTGCTGTTGTATGTTATGTACCATGGCTTTATGTACAAGACTAAGACATATCCCACCTTATGCAGAAAATATGAAATGCGTGTGCATATGTGTCTATGTGTATACGGCAGCAAGTTTGGCTTGCGCTGCAGAGGGAGGCCGTTTTTTGGGACAGATGGCAATGGTAGCCAGCATCGAGTCCCCTCGGAGCCCTTTGAGCCACCGGCGCAAACATTCCTTATCTGCTCTGTCCATCCCGGGGTAGCTTGGCTTTAGTTGCATGGCTTTTGCGTCTTATGTCAAGTGTGGGGACCTGCATTTAGAATAGCCACATCCACAGAAAATGATTGGCCTTCTGCTTTAAAAGGCCCGCGCTCTGATAGTAGGCATGCTAGGAGCTTCTGAGCAGGACTGGAGCTTCGCTCAGCAGCGAGGATGACATGACGCTTCTCGAGAAGTACGATTTGCTGGAGCGGCTGGGCCGGGGGTCCAGTGGACAAGTCTTCCGCGCCCGGTGCAAGGAGGACGACAAGGAAGTGGCCCTGAAGATAATGTCAGCAACGGGTCCAGATGTTCTTGCTTCCCGCCGAGCAGAGTTCGAGATCCTGCAGAACCTGAGACATCCCAATATCGTTCAAGGACTCGAATTCCTATGCTCAGACACCACGGCAGTCATTGCACTGAGCTACCACGCTGGCAGCACGCTCTACAGAGCTGTGCGTGAGTCGGCAGGAGGATGCCTCGAGGAGGTAGCTTCGCAGCGCCTTTTCAAGAAACTGCTCTCAGCTGTCT
>CAJNIZ010045495.1:29708-44485 GCA_905231905.1 Symbiodinium pilosum
TTCAAGAAACTGCTCTCAGCTGTCTGCTACTTGCACGAGCACCGCATCGTGCATAGGGATGTAAAAGCTGAGAATGTGCTGGTGTCCTCAGATCTCACGGACTTGCACCTCGTTGACTTCAATACGGCACGGCCGCTTATGGAGGGTGGTTCCCTTACCATGACAGGTACACTTGAATATGCTGCGCCAGAAGTGCTGCATGGGGAGTCACCGTCTGAGCAGCACGACGTGTGGGGAGCGGGTCTCTGTTTGCACTGGATGCTGATGGGCAGCCTTCCACACCGCCCAAGCGGCTACCCAAACGTGGAGGCCTTCGCAGAAGCCGTGCTCTCGGAGCCAGTGACTTGCCAGGAGGGCCGGTGGCAGGTGATCTCGAAGGACTGCCGCACCGTGGTGAGGCAGTGCCTAGCCCTCAAAAAGCACCAGCGCCCCGCCGCGCTCCTGCTCCTTGCGCAGCCCTGGCTGCAAGATCTACCATGCATGTGCAGCCTACCAGACCTGCCTCAGTGTGCTCGCCGAACGCAGACCGAGCCAGCATTTGTTTTGGCTGTATGATGTGCTGAGCCGTTCGTGGGATTTTCCAGCTCCAGCAGAGCATTATGGCCTGAAGACGTCGGCAACGCATGCCGGCAGTCTTATCTCAGCCCATTTGATGATGCCGGAGCATCCCGCTTGCATTTCCACGAGTTCGAACTTGTTTGCTAGCCTCATTCAAAACACATTCATCATCAATCTTTCCGCCAATGGCTTGCATCCGGACAGGAATATGAAGTTTTCGATTGGGTTGTGCCAGCCTCTATGGCGTTCCTGCTCGCGTCTTACTCGCTGACATGCGCGCGCCGTGCGTGCTGGCTGTATTATTTGCTTAGCTCACCCAATGAAATGTACAAATTTGTTCCAGGAATCCTGGGCACAGGAGATGCTGGAAGGTGATGCTGGGATAAGGGTTTCGGAATATACTATATTCGGTTTAGGGGCTAGGGTTTGTTTCCATTATTCCAACATAGCCACCGATATACTATAGCAGTTTCCATGTCATTTTCCATTCCTGTGAAGTTCCCAGCGAGTCTGACGGACACCTTCTTCATCTACCTGCGGAAATACCTTGGGTACTGTCCCCACTCTCTAACTGTTGGATACTATGTAGCATATAGTTAGTGTATAGCCCTGCAATATAGAATATAGTTATATGAGTTGAATATAGTGTTTATTATGGCCCCTCATACAGACATGTTACAGGGTTGGGGGCAGTACCTTAGAAATGCCAAGTTCCTCACTCTGGGCCAACTGGCCTGCGCATCTTTCCTTGCATGCACTTTATACAGTAGTTTTCCAAGATGGGGGAACCCCGATGTCGACTCCAGCATACGGTAATCGTTAGTATTGGGACCCTCAAAAGGTGCCACAAATTGTAGGAAACCTCCATCAACGCATGCAATCTACAGCCTTTTCTGCACCTTTTTTCCGACTGCCCATGCAGATAGACGCGGGCGTCTCATGAGGTGATGGTACAGACACGTCCAGCTGAATCAGGGCTCCGATCGGAGCCCGATGAAGCCCGTAAATTGTAGAATTTTGGGGACCTAACCCCCAAAATCCCACATATAACAGGAGTTTCCATGTCATTTTCCAGTTTCATTTCCAGTTGATTCTCCATCATTGGGGGATGGTATCCCTAAACCCAATCAAGCATGCTAAGGGCTTCATATGGAATCTCACTGCACTTGACATTGTGCTAACAGCTTGTTAAGTGCAGGGAGCTGAGGACATGCACAGCATTCTGGTGCCTGACGCCCAGGTCGAGCACGCGTGGCAAGTCTGAGAAGCGTCGTGGACGACACCCTCTCCTGAGAAAGCTGCCGACCATGATTTGACTATGATATCCACCCACAAGGGCGCCGGAACAGTACGAGCAGCGCTCCTTACTGCAGCCAGCTGTAGCTGCACATCTGTAACCATTTGTGCAGCACTGGCAGTCGTGTTTATGCTTCCACGGATTACTTGCTCGCTCTTCCAGCAACTGTCGAGCAGCGCTGGTACGAGGAGGAGATGATGTTGAAGAGTGCAACCACACGCTGTCCAGCCGCTCAGGTTTTGAGCCAGAGAGCTTGCGGCCACAAACTGCTGAAATGAACAGGTTTAGGGTTCAGCATTTTGGGGTTTGGATCCAGTGTATGTCTAGGACACAACGCTCTGTATGTAAGTGGACACCACAAATCGGAGTTGGCAGAACCATGTGAGCTGAATTGTCCTAAAGCCTAACCCCCTCCCCCCTCTGAGGGCCTCCTACTGTCGCCAGTGGAGTTGAAGGCCTCAAGCTCGAATTCTGAGGCCATGGTGAGCTACTGTCAATACACTGAAGGGATATCTAGGGGTTATATAAGTATGTTACCCCAAGATGGAAGATGAAATGAAATAACCATGGAAAATTAAGCCTGGAACTATACACTCGTTTACAGGGATTCTATGGATTATATGAGCTACTGTCAATATTAGGGTTCCCAACGGCCCATTGTGGGTGGATATAGGGACCACTTGGGTAGTTTAGTATAGTGTGGAAGCCATGTCCATTCATTGTCTGGGAAATCCGGGCTGTAGCTCATACGCTCGTGACATCAAAATGAAGCTCGAGCCACAACCGGATTGGCACCTTGCCCTAAACCCTAAACCCGTCTTAACAATTCTTGAGAACCCCAAGCCGGTAAACCATGGTTTACACCTTAAACCTCAAACCATAGTTTAGCCCTACACCCTGAACACCATATTTAACCCTAAACCCTTAAACCCTAATTTAACCCTTAAACCCTCATTCCAGAATGTGCCATCTTGTTTGATTTCTGGCTTCGTCCTAAACCCACAGCATGGTTCGTGACGTATTTGGTGGAAGCCATGGTTCTGTGCTTGTTCAAAGTAGGGTTTAGGGGTTTAGGGGAGGTTTAGGGTTGCTAGCAGGATTATAACCAGGTTAAAGCCCATGGGCTTCGGATGGTTTTGGGTTTAGGGATTAGGGCATGTACCTGGCATGATAGTTAACACGACTTTTTCGTAATACGCCTACCTAGCCTTAAACCCTAAGTCTTTATGTCCTCCTAGTTTCCACGTGATGTTCTAGTTGATTCCCTCTTATTGGGGGAATATCTCTAGACAAACTTCTAACCCGTAAACTAGAAATACCTACCTGGATTTCAAGGGCTTAGATCGAACGCCATGGCTTGGCACTACTTTGGGCAAAGGCATGGGCTGGCAGCCAGCAGACCCTCGGTTTGCGGTAGAACGTTTTGGGCAAAGCGCTCCACACAGCAAACCCAATCCTCAGAAAGTTGTTTGATTCTTACGGAGATGGGTATTGCCAAAAAAGGGGTCCGCCTCACTTGAGTAGTATTGTATTTGGGGGTACTATGGTACCCAGTATAGAGTAAGATTATAGGTATCGTATTTTATGTAAGGAATATAATCTTACTAGGTTCAACCACCAAAAAACGCTACTCACTTGTTCCAGACACTACACTCCTGACTATTGGGACTCGCCGCAAGGGATGCTTGCTTCTTGGAATTTGAAATCTCCACAAATGATTATCTTTACCTCTGAGGCATAATGCGGCGAGCATCTGGTTGTGCACGGCACATGGCAGGCCCAGCGCAAGAAGCCAGTTCGGACGCAACACGATTTAGGGATCAGGGCTTAGGATTATAAATTTCACTGCTCTCAGAAGTTAGCATACGCTTGCATGCTAAGGAAGTAAAGTTCATCATTACAGGAAGTGTCGCGATAATTTGTTACGCAGATTTTGACAGCAAGCAGCTCTGATTTGGTTTGATGCTGGAGGTCTCATGAGCCATAATCTAAACTCCTAGTATCCCCCTGAATAACCCCTATACTAGTCCCCTATATACTCCCTTATGTTTCCCGCTTTAAGGAGTTTAGATTATGGCTCATATGTTCGTCTTCACGGATCTGTTAGATAGAAGAGCCCCAAGTTGTTTTGAGGAGGTATGCCAAGTATGGGCAGGCTTCAAGACGCCGAAAGATTCCTAAGGATCGGAAGAACTTAGGTGGACCCCCCACCCAGTAATAGTGACTATAAGGGATAATAGGGATTATATTAGGGTCCTCTTATATTCTTATTATACTACTATTACGGGGTGTGGGGTCCCGCTAAGGAAGACCAAGGGAGAGAGCCAACTTCAGACAACTAGCTGGGCTTTTGGGAGGTTCCCCCCATAATAGGGAACTTTTTTGCATTTTGGGGTTTATACTGGGGTTCCGCTATTTTGGGAAACTACCGGTACTGACAAAGTCCTCATTGTGTGTTCTGCTTCTACTGTTGTTATGGGAGTATCCAAAATTAGGGGTCCCTTTTTCGGGGTGACAATAGTCAGGCTTGAAATTTCTTGGGGTCTCTATTGGGGTCCCCCGTTTTCGGGGAAATTATCTTCCTCCTTCGCAGTTGACGATAGGCTCCGCAGCACACCCTCACGTGGACATGAGTCAGATCATGATGCCAAATCATCCCAAGCGGGCGTGTGCTTTGAGCGAGCACCGTGGCTTCAAGGATAATCTCCCCTCCCCCTGATATTAAATACCCCCCTACCCCTAATATTAGATACTCCCATCATGTGGTATGTTATGATATATTAGGACTATTTAATATTAGAGGGGGTGGGGGTCGTTAAATATTAGGGGAGAGGATTAGGCTTTATGAAGGGGATATGTACAATGTAGGCATGTTAAATGGGTATTATAGGGGACTGGGCAAGAGCCTGGAAGCGACTCAGTTGTTTGCTGATATTGACCCTGTACTAAGCCCAGCCAGACGGGAACGGCCTTCTCTGTTTTTCCGTGGATATGGAGATATGACTTGAGTTGTAGTACCCGCAAGAACTGCTGTAACACTGCTATCTCCCTTTGCGACATTTCAACGTCAATTGATTCTGAGCCCTCCGTTTGCATGCGGAGTTGGAAGCTTCCAATTCCCATCCTGATGGGTAAGGATGCGAAATGCTCTGACCAAGCGCGGATATTTCTACGCCAGCAACGTTGACAGCCTGCCGCAGCAGTATATTGAGCAAGTGACTTGGCACGCATGATTTATACTGTTACTACCACTGTTACTATTTGGATTACAGTTATTAAGTCCTATCGTTCCTACTGTAGTACTCCTCTTATTCTTGTTCTTATTCTCATTAGTTCCTATTGTTACTCTTAGTATCAGATACCAAGTGTTGTGCTTGCAGTGTAGCAACTGCCGGTTTGAGGCGCGCCCTGGGGAGGACCTTTCCAGGTGTGATGTATTCATGGGGTACGGCCCCCACTCATTTACATCTGGATAACATTTTTGTATATTATACAGAGCCCTTATGATTACTCGTTTTATGGAGCGTTCAGGGGTGTGGGCAGGACCCAATGTATTCCAACTGGTTAGTAGGGATGAAGGGAATCGAGCTTGGGGTTTAGGGTATCACTTATTGGTGGTTAGTAGGGATAAATGGAGTATAATCCCTAAACCCCAGAAAATGTATTCTCTTATTCCTTCCAACCCCCAGTAAGTTGAGGCGTCCCTTTTCAAAGAGGACCCAACCCTATCTAGGGCCTAAACCCTAAACCCTTAGGGTTCAGGGTTTAGGGTCTGTTCTTGAAGGCAGCAGCTCTCTGTGCCAATTTTCGAAACCGAGGTTTACAGCTTTGCCAGACAGCTGCACCAACTGCCTCTGGAAGAGAAGAGGCGATGTGCGCGACCCAGAGGCTCTTCGACCGGAATTCTGAGTGGTTCAGGGCTTTGGATTTCGAATTCCGGGCTTGGGGTCAGGGCTTAGGGCAAACCTAAACCCGCAACCCTAAACCCTAACCCCCTGGCTTAGGGCAAGTTAGGGAGAAACTTCCCATATAACCCATCATAGAAGTTTCCATTTCTTTTCCATTATCCAAGTATAGCTCCAATACATACCCTATATATATATATGTGTAATCCTAAAACAGGGACGTGAGTTCGTGACTGTAGATCTATTGTAGGACCTCTAGCCTCGAATCAGGGTTTAGGGAAGTAGGTTTGAGGGTTTAGGATTCGGGGTTTAGGGTTAAGGGTTTAGGGTTTAGGGTTGCATCATATATGAATATTGCTATTATTAGTATCGTCGACTATTACTATTAGTATCTTTCTCAGTGTTATTCATTACTATTAGTGTTATTCTTGTTATTTCTGGGTTCAGGGTTTTTGGAGGTTTTGGAGGGCCAGAATCATCTTTGAGTGAGGTTGCGTGGTTTCCAAGTCCCTTCAGCATTATTTGAGAGTGTATGATTGTGCCGGGGTTACATTTTGGGCGGATCCGTATGAAGCCTACCACCTTTACCGTATTCCCTACATCACTATAACTTGGGTCATTCCCCCATCCAGTAACTGTCCTTAAAGAGGCCTTATTAAGGGGGTTCTTATAACTCCTATAACCCATTGTGGTAACAGTTACTGTAAGGGGGAATGACCCAAACTATAACATGAGTTACCTTGTCTCGGCCCCACTCCTTGTGCTGATCTTGTGGAAGAGTTTAGGGTTCAGGGCTCAGTGTTTAGGGTTTGGGGTTTAGGGTTCTGTGGAAGAGTTGTTTGAGCAAGCGATTTCGAGTTGTTCAAGTTCGACGACCATCCGCGCGCGTCACACGTGTGTTCTCATCTGTTATTCCCAGCTTCGATTTCATTTTCCACTCACTTTTCCATATTCTCTTCCATTTACTTTGATTTCCATTATGGGAGGTAATATCTCCGAGCCCTATATACTGATAGGATTCCTATATATACTCCCTATGTAATCCCTATGTAATCCTCATATAATCTCTACATAATCCCTATACAACCCCTACATAGTCTTCACATAATCCCTATACCTAAACCCTGAGCCCTAAACCCTGAACCCTAAACCCTATAGCCCCTTTTCTGACTGCAAATGATCGAAGGCACCTACTCGGGCTCAGATGCTGCCAGGCCGAGAGAATGTCATGACCAGTCATTTGGGGATACCTTTAAAGGGGATATATTGTGTTTAGGGTTTGGGGTTTAGGGCTTCTGGATCTCAAGATGAGTTTAGGGTTGTGTGCTTTGTAGCTCATTTGTATGGCTGATGTGGTAGCTTGTTAGTTCTGTTATTGCTGATCTTAGTTGTGATACTTCCTCCACTCTGCAACAGTTGGATAGTATTTATATTATACATGTCTTCCCCTATTGTAGACTGCTACTGGGTCGGGGCAGTACCCAAATCTTAGTGTCTGAGCCCTAAACCCTAAACCCCAAACCCTAAACCCCAAACCCTAAACCCCCAACCCTAAACCCCAAGCCCTAAACCCCAAACCCTAAACCCCAAACCCTAAACCCCAAACCTCTCTTCATGTCTGAGGGGCGGGCTTCCTAATGTCGCAGCAAAGGCTGGTGTCGAGGAGCTTGCGTACGAGGCCCTTCAGCTCATGCAGAGATCCATGGTTTAGGGTTTAGGGTTTAGGGTTTAGGGTATAGGGTTTAGGGTTTAGGGTTAAACTCCTCAAAAGAGGGTTGTATAGGGTGTTATATAGAGTTTAGGGTAGAAACTCCTTCACAAGGGGGTCATATACAGGAGTATATAAGAGACTCCCGTAAGAGTTGTTAAGAGGGATGCTAGGAGTTTAGACTATGGTTCATAGCCACTTTGGGGTTCATAGGGTTTAGGGTTACCTCTCTTGTCTAGTCCCCTTGCCCTGCGTACTATTGAAACCCTCCACCTCTCTTACTTAAATTTTGCCACTGTGGTGTACTAGACCAGGTAAGAAATATCTAGAATTATGGGGCGGGGCGTGGAGGGTGGGGGTTTTGAGGGGAATGCATATGAGTGTTCAGGATTTCTTTGCCGGCCACAACTCTACCATGTCAATCGATGCCTGCCCTTGCGACGCAGACGTTTTGGCCCGGGCCATAATGTAGACTCCAGACTGATAAGCCCATCATTTCAAGGGCCTTAATGTTAGGATCCCAATTATAATCCCTATTAAGGGGAGGGGGCTCATTAATCGGGGGTCTACATTACGTAACAAAAGTCCTGAAAAGAAATCCAGAGTCGTATAGTAGGTTCCTTTTTTTGTTGCATTCCCCCCTTATATCCCCATATGAGCTATAGTCTAAACTCCTTAAAGGGGTCATACAGGGGATGAGATGAGGTAGGGTTTAGGGTTTAGGGTTTAGGGTTAGGAGTTTAAAGTATAGCTCATATATCCGTTAGTTTGGGCCCCCACCCATTAGTAGTGACCACAAGAGATATTGGCAATCATATTTGGGCTTCTATATATTCCTACTATACCACTACTAGTGGATGGGGGCCTAACCCAAAATACCCTAAACCCTAAACCCTCAACCCCAAAATAGCCTAAACCCTCACATACCCTAAGCCCTAAACTCATAGTATATGTCTACTCCATTGTTCGAGGCAGGGAGCGCCTCCACAGTTCGTGCCTGGGACTTCAGCCGTGTGCGCTTTCCGACATCCGGGCAAACACATCCTCAGGCACTCGAGAACACATGGGGGGTTTAGGGTTTAGGGTTTGGGGGGTTTAGGGTTTAGGATTTGGGGCTTAGGGTTTAGGTTTTGGGGCTTAGGGTTTAGGGTTTAGGATTTGGTGCTTAGGGCTTAGGGTTGAGGATTCGGGGCTTAGGGTTTGGGGTTTAGGATTTGGGGCTTAGGGTTTAGGGTTTAGGAGGCTCATGGGCTAGTAGCTATCTATAAATAGGTTTATAACCCCACTTAGACTCCCCCTAAATGGGCTTGTAAAGGTCCCCAAGTATAAGAAAGGGTTATAATCCCATTCAAAGGTAGGTAATGAGTCCAGGGGGCCTCCAAGCAAAGATCCTTTTGAATGGATTTGTTCACAGGTATAGATGCGGGTATGTAGGGTCATGCAGCATTAGGGCTCAGGGTTGTAAAATGCAGGTTGTTTGATGTATTAAAGGAGGGACAAGTGGGAATACACTTTCCTGAAAGGGCGTCCCAACCAAAAACAAAGAGCTTACTTTATGGCCATTTTTGGGGACAAGAGTTTGAACAAACACCACATGGCTGTCTGAAGATAACGGCTTGTCTTCGGGCAGTTCGCGGCATGCTTACTGACCAACTATGCGTCGGAACTTGAAAAGCGGCTCTCTTTTTGAAAAACCTCTTGATGGTAGTTTCCCGAAACAGGGGGAGCCCGACATAGACACAACAATTCTCTAACCCGATGTAGACTCAACAATTCTCTAACCCCTGTTATACAGCCCCTCCACCACCCCCGGAAAAAAAGGACCTCTCATTTTGGGAATCCTTAAACCCTAAATTTTAAATACCCTATACACCCTATATAACCTATATAAGCTCTACAAAGGTGCCCCTGATATTGGGAAACCCCCTTACCTTGGAGTAGGTCATACATGGCGTTACAAGTCCCCTAGCTGGGTTGGGGGCTCTGTGTTTAGGGTTGGGTTTATCCCGTTTTTCATGTACTTTCCTCTGAGCCTTCAAGTTGTGTAGCATTTTGCTGCTTAAGGGTGGGTGGGTGAGTGAATACAGGTACCATTCTAGCTATAGGGATTATATAGGGATTTTTACATGGATCCACTCCCCCACTCCCTTAGGCACCAGTAAGATGGGGAAGGGGTTTGCTTCAAGGTGAGCTGCTCTTCTTCTGGACTGGGCTTTCACGACTTCTTGGATGACTCCTGCCTTTTTCAGGTTGCCGATCTCCTGATAGGTTCGACGTGCTATATGGGTGGTTGTCAAAATTATGGTCCCTTTTGGGATCCCTATTATAATACGGCACCTAATATTTAGGGTACACCAAAGAGACCATCATTTTGACAACCACCCATATAGAGATGCATTTATCAGAGCAACTGCTGCATATCAACCGGATGTCAGACCGCCTTCCACCAACGTCAAACGTGGATTATTAGCTGTACTTGCCGTCTTTCAAAGGGACGGCGGGATGGAACAGAAGAGATCAAGGCTGGGAAAACTCCCTGAGACTGCGAGGTTCACATCCCTAAACCCTAAACCCAGAAGCCTGAGCTCAGGATCTCTATGGGCGCCAGGATCGTCTTGCTGTGGCTTTGATGACTGCCTTTGCTGAGATGTTGGATCTGCCTGCAGACACCTTCTCCTCCCGTTTCTCCGGAGATGGCCAGATTCTGAGATGGCCTTCAGGATTCTCACACGAGGGCCTGCTCATGGGTTTCCTGTGCAAGACTGACTTCAGCTGCAATCATGCAAATCTCAAAGGAAAGGGGTACGCCTTCTGGGGTGGCTCGGGTATTTGGCGATTTCAGCTTAGGTTCATTAACACAGCACCCTTTCTGGCAGTGACCGCCCCAAACAACTATTATTCATCCAATCCATTGAGGGATTTGCCTGGTCGGACCTTGCCATGTTTTGGGTTTAGGTTCTTCTTCTTCAGACAGTAGCAGGTTCACAGTGATTCATGCAAAGCTTCGTACAATGGACTGTGAACAGCAAACATTTGGGGAACCCTAAACCCTAAACCGCGTAGGCCACGACATGGGTACCATCCGCCTCCTGCACTACCCAGCTGCAAGCAGCTCAGCGGAGGCGAGGAGACGTGAAGAAGCGTACCTTGGAGGCAGCCATCGGAGCGATAGTCTAAACTCCTNNCTCCTTACAGGGGGTTATATGGGGGATAATATAGGGAACTACTATAGGGGTTATTAAGGGGGATACTAGGAGTTTAGACTATAGCTCATCTAGGGGTTCATGAGACTTGGATTATAGTTGGTCCCTGTCTTGAGTTCATAGGATACGATGCGAGAGTTTTGCGGCAAATGGGTTTTGGATCCGGAGGGGGACCGCCAGCTTATTCCCCTTCACGGCTGAAGTCCACTGCTGTTGGTTCTTGTTGCTATGAGGTCGGGTTGAGACCCCATGAGCTTTTCTGATCTGGGAAGTCCCCCCAAAAATAGGGTCCCATTCTGGTACCCCCTAACTACTAGGTGCCGCAATATAGCTTGCAGCCAAAAAAAGACTCTTAATTTTCAGAACAACCCATATGCCTTCGAACGACGAAGGAACTACGGCATCAGCCCCCACACCGACTTCGAGGCACCCTTCATCAATGAGTAATATGGGAGTTTCCCAAAATTAGGGGTAACATTTAGGGGGTCCCTAAGTAAGGATCATAGTATTTGGGGGGTCTATTTTGGGGTCCCCTATTTAGGAAATTCCTGATCTTCATCCCCTATAATGGAGAATCAAATGGAAAGAACATGGAACATGAAATGGAAGCCCGGATGAGGGTTTAGGGTTTAGGATATTATCCCGTTATAATGGAGAATAAATGGAAAAGAACATGGAAAATGAAATGGAAGCCCGGATTAGGGTTTAGGGTTTAGGATATTATCCCCCTATAATGGAGAAGCAAACGGAAAAGAACATGGAAAATGATGGAAGCCCGGATTAGGGTTTAGGGTTTAGGATATTATCCCCCTATAATGGAAAAAACATGGAAAATGAAATGGAAACCAGGATTAGGGTTTAGGGTTTAGGATATTATCCCGCTATGGAGAATAAAAGCACCCGTGGGAAGCTTCATGCTTCATTACAAGGCATACAACTCGAAACCCTAGTTAAGTAAACCCGAAATTCCAAGCATGTGCCCCTACGTAGATATGAGCCCCTATGTCTTAGCATGAGAGCCATGCTTGAGGCGGGCTCGTGCAGTCCCGCTCCGCGTTACTGCCGGTTTGAGGTTCTGCGAGCCCCAATTGGTGGGACCCAAAGCATTACTTTGACCACCCAAACCTGTTTATTCCTGGTTTGAATGCGTTTTCAAGCCCTGCGAGCCCCCAACTGGGAGTGCGTTTTCAAGCTCTGAGAGCTTTAATTGGGAGGGCCCAAACCATTAGTTTGACCATCCAAACCAATCCATTCCCGGTTTCAATGCGTTTTCAGGTTCTGCGAGCCCCAACTGGGGGACCCAAACCATTACTTTCACCACCCAAACCAGTTTATTCCTGGTTTGAGTGCGTTTTCAAGCTCTGCGAGCCCCAACTGGGAGGATCCAAGCCATTACCTTTGACTACCCAAACCAATTTCTTCCTGGTTTGAGTGTGTTTCCAGGCCCTGCAAACCCCAACTTACGACTGGCTTGGGTCCTCATACCGGGGCTTGCGGAGCCTGGGCACGTACTCAAACCAGGAATGACGTGGCTTGAGTGTGCTCAGAATGGGGGTGGGTGAGCCTGAACATGCCACCAGATCGGGAATGATTTGGCTTGGGTCCTCAAAGTTGGGTCACACGGCGCCTGAACACGCAAATCAGGAATGAGACGTCTGCAGCATTTTATCCGAAAGCAGATTCACGGTGCGGTTCCCATATTGAGTTGAGTAAGAGGCTTTCGTGCTACAGGCAAGGAATGGCAAGGATGTCAGATGTGGGTCTCTGCTTTAGGCGCTTCAGGCTCCAGCGAGGGTGACGTCTACGGGTTGGCCATATGAGTCAACCCCCCAAAATGGCAGGGTCTAATTTACTACCTCTTAGGCATCCCACGAACCCCCCATCCATGGATATTAGACCCAGACATTTGGGTCTAATATCCGGGTCGGGGGGGGTAACCCTGTAGTAGCTGACGGGATGTTTAGGGTTTAGGATACTATCACCCCTAGAATGGAGAATCAAATGGAAAATGACATGGAAACTGGGGTTCTACTAATAATTGGTCCCTAAACCCTAAACCCTAAATTACTAATAATAGTAACAGGTAATAACCAAAATAATTGGAATCGGAGAGTTCTAACCTTGTCAGCACACGCAGTCGAGAGCTACTCGATGGCATACTATAGCATTTTGTCTCCAATACTATAGTCCTTACTACAAGGTTCCTGGAAACAATTATGAATTTCTGTTACCAACAATCCTAATGTTTAGCTGAAATTATGATCTACTGGGGTTCCAAATGATTCCAAATCCCTTAGAGCTTATATTGGACCTGAGGCACCCTTAATCTTGAGAACAGTTACCCTGTATATATGTACATATATTTACATGTATCCTCATAATTTCCCTACATACCTCCAATCTATCCCTACATGATCCCGATATCCATGAGATCAACCAGGCCTTTACCTTGATGCACCAGAATGCGCCCGGCTTGCAGTTTCTGCCAGCGGATGGAGATGACTGGATAGACGCTGGGTTGAGTTTAGAGCTTAGGGTTTAGGCTTAGGACCTAGGGTTTAGGGTATAGGGTTGCTGCTAAGGAACTTGAATTAGTTTAGGGTTTGTAATAAGCGGTATATATGGGTTATCGGGTTTAGCATAACAGGGAAACCCTATTATTTACCATAATCCCATATTATGGCAACTTACTTCCAGCTCCTGAACAGCAAGCCAGGATGCGCCGGTCCGTGCTGAGGAGTTTGTTGTGTGGCTTGGTGGCACACGGCAGTTTTCCCAAATTAGGGGTACTTTATCAAGGGGGTCCCCAAAAAGAGGCTGTTCTATTTTGGGGCCTATATTGGGGTCCCCATTCAGGGAAAGAACCACATAGAAGCAGGGGAACTCCCAAGCGATCAGGCTTGGATACCGTGAACTTGGTCTAGGGCCTCTAGGGTTTAGGGTTGCTGAATGCAGCGCCAGAACTACTACAGCTCCTGCTCGTCACGAAGGCTCTTCGTGAGGGAACTTAAATCATTACCCCAAGCGGGGGGGGTTGGCATCTTGCGGATGGGCTGTTGCTTTTGGGGGGCAGACTGCAGTAAGGGAGAATTTGTGGAAGCTTCCTGCAGGTTACAGGCCCCATGCTTTTTGGGTGCCCGCATGAGGCTGCTGATGCTGGCTGTTGGTCCTTACCACATGCCTGTTGCTGTCTGCTGGTGTTTTGATAGTGTCTTCTGCCATAGATTGCCGTGTGCGCATGCGGGGCAGTCGGGGCTTTTCCGTGAACATGTTGGATGATATAGTAGCGCGCTCATTATTCTTGTTTTCGCGTTTATTGCCTTCGGATTGGCACTGGTACCAGAAGTAACGGCTTCTGCTGTGCTGAACTTGGATCTTCCGCGCCGCTTCTCAAGTACAGCTGCCAGTACGTGTTGAAAAAGGTTAAGGGCTCCACAGCATGTCTGTTGCAGCTAGCAGAGCAGCACATGCAGCCCCACCAACTGCAAGTTAGTCACACCAGCTGTTGCAGCTGCTGTTAGGAACGCAGGTAGTTCCCCTCATCACTGTTTTGCCGCGAGTCGTGCAGTTCGGGGTAACTTCCACTTTCTCAAAGGGCCAAGGATGTCCTCCATGTCTACATCTTGTGATACAGTATGGTTTGCTTTCCTTTGCTCTCCGTGCTTGAGCAGTAAGTAGAACTTGATCCCAACAGCGGTCCCAACTCGTTGGCAACAGCCACAACACCTTCTGAAAGCCCGCAAGTGCCTGAGAATGCCTATAGAAGGCACAACCAGAGGCACATGGCGCTGTGAACCTTACTTCTAGCCTATGGATTCACGATACCCCACTCCCTAATCTGTTAACTACATGTAACTAATTTCTGGAAACCCCTGTATAACCCCTATAATCCCTATNNATCCCTATGTAACCCCTATATACTCTAGTCGTTTTCCAATTCCTTTTCCATTACAACCTGAAGCACCAGACCTCAGGATTGTGGGAGATGTCCTGGAGCGGTTCACGAACGGTGACTGGGTTGCTGTTAAGGAACTTAAATTAAGTTACCATAATGGGTATATATAGTAAATAATAGGGTTTCCTCAATATAGTAACCCTAAACCCTA
>CAJNIZ010045496.1:15344-28194 GCA_905231905.1 Symbiodinium pilosum
ATTGTGATATGCTTACCATATGGGTGGTTGTCAAAACTATGGTCCCTTTTTGGGCCCCTATTATAAGACGGCACCTAATATTTAGGGTACCCAAAAAGGGACCATAATTTTGACAACCACCCATACAAGGATTCTCAGTGAGCTTGCTTGGTAATCTTCGGGCTGGGCTCCACTTCCGCTCGCTGACAGCCGCGAAAAAAGCTCCCAAAATTTAAACGGTTTCAAATGGGAAACCAAAGCAGGGAACCTCAGGAATATAGTAGGAATATAATAGAATATAAGGGAACATAATAGAATATAAGGACCTGGGTAGGCATATTCCTATGATGTTTTTAGTATATTCGGCTCCCAGTAAAGTCCCGTTAAAAATTCTTGCGCGCACCCACAAGCTCATGACTTGTTCTTTCAATAAACTAGGGGAAGACCTAGCTCCTCAATCAAAAGGGAAAATGCCTTGACTTGGAAACCCAATACCCCTCCATTGAAGCCCCAAAAAGGCTCTTCCAAATGGACAGTTGTCTTTGCAGGGTCCCTTAGCAGGTTCCCATGTTACTTTGCGTCGGTTTCCTGAAAAGAGGCGTTCCTGTTAGTTTGGGGTTCCCACAATACGGATTGCAACATATGAGGAGAGTTCGGCATCCGCTAATTAGGGAGACTGCTGCCCCCCACCCCTGACCCCCCTACCCCAACCTGGGTTGCTGTTAAGGAACTTAAATTAAGTTACCATAATGGGTATATATGGTAAATAATAGGGTTTCCCCAATATAGTAACTTAATTTAAGTTCCTTAACAGCAACCCAGCAACTGCCCCCCGCTTCCCTCCATGCCCCCCCCCTCATCCCGCATGTGGTCCGCGGCGACTTTCTGTGCACCCCTACGGTCAAGGCAGCTGAGCGATAGCGTCTACAATTAAGTTACCATAATACGGGGTTTAGGGTTTAGGGTTTAGTAAATAGTAATTCTAGTACCAGGAAGTATTTACTGCTTTGGCGTGGACGTGTCTTACCATTCGGGGAGTGCTTGACTTCGACGCGCGTTGAGGGACCTCCTCTGGAGCCTCTATTCTGGACCCCCAAAAGGGTTTAAGGTTTAGGGTTACCTAGACCCTCCAATGTAATACCTTTTTGGTAGTCCTAATAAGAGTCCTATCCCATAAACCATAACAAACCCAAAAAGGAACTACATTGGAGGGTCCAAGTAGGGTTTAAGGACACCCCCCGAATTTTTGGAACCCCACAAGTCAATTCCGAGAGGTGGGTTTCTTACAGAGACCAAATTTCTGTTGAGGTCTAGTTGAGGTACCTTCATCTGTAAGATATACCGGGAATCCAGAACCACAGTAGTGGGCTACTGAGGTAACAAGTCCACAGTAGCGCAAAAGGCACACGTCCAAAATGAGTGGATCAATTCATTGCTGGAGGTCGTCCGCCAGTTCTGCAACCTCGCACTTTGGGAAACACATATGAGCTGAATTCAATACTGTTGATGGATGAAATCTTGCACCACCTGGGGGCCCTAAATTACTGTAATTCCTAGGACTTTAGGGACTTAAGGTGGTGCAATTTTTCCTCCATCAACAGCATTTCCCAGATACTTAATTCACCTGGGTTCCTACTAGGGTACATATTAGGGACTATCTTAAACTACCAAAGGAACTCCTATGTCCGCCCTTAACGATCCCCTGGTAAGCATAATATTGACAATAGCTCGCATGAGCATGTACCTGGGTCATAAACGGGGCCAGAGCTACCTAACAGGGACCCACCTGCCTGTAACCCCTGTTATGACCTACCCAAAACCCGCCCTAAACCCTAAATCCTGTAAACCCTATAAGCCCGAAAAAGGGTTTAGGGTTGAGAACTTCCCAGTATAGGGGTTCAAGGTTTAGGGCTAAGTCTCCTGAGCCTCTTTTTAGGCTTACGCAAATCTGAGCTCTGCGCAAGAATGTCACCTCTTCTAACGCGTGCCAGCATCACGTTTTCCAGCTTGATGTCCCTGCGGTCCATACATATATATATATAATATATGTAGGGCCAATACAAAGTTTAGGGGAATATTGCCGCAAGTATGGAGAGTCAAATGAAACAGGACATGGAAAATGAAATGGACTCTGGATGCAGTGGATTATGCTCTCATGGCTTTGGTTGGCCCTTGATCAAAAGTCCCCCAGTAACCCCTTAAGAATAAGGGTGCCCATCGTTCCTACACCTTTACAGCCGGTCGGAATTCAGAATCTACAAGTCCCGTCGTGGAGGAGAATCTCGAGGCTTTTCACTTACCAGCTAGTATATTATTACACAGGGACTATAAAACCCTAAACCCTAAATGAGCTGTAGTCTCAACTCCTAGTATCCCCCTTAATATCCCCTATAGTAGTCCCCAAAATACTCCCCTATATGACCCCCTGTAAGGAGTTTAGATTATAGCTCAAATGGGGATTATATTCCTCTTCTGGAAGGCGGCAGGCCTGAAAAGGCACCCACGCAGCTCAACATGAAGCCGGTTTAGAGTCCCACTGAGAGGGAACGGCGCGGCAAAGGAAGGATCCCAAACCACAAGTACCACGCTCCAGAATATCTACCTGAAGGGTCGGGCAGCGTCCAGAAACTTACCTCTTGTTAGCTGGGAATGAAGGAGTGGATCCGAATAGTAATCAGAATAGCAGTTTCCATGTTCTTGTCCATTCCTTCTAGACCCTAAACCCTAGACCTTAAACTTTAAACCCCAAAAGAGCCATAATCTAAACTCCTAGTATCCCCCTTAATAGCCCCTATAATAGTCCCCCATATAATCCCCTATATAACCCCCTTTAAGGAGTTTAGATTATGGCTCATATAGTAGTTTCCATTTTATTTTCCACTCTTTGATTCCCAGCTAACCAAAGGTAAGGACAGGGATCCTTGTCTTGGAGAAATCTCCAACGGTCAAGCACCCGAACCTGCTGCTAAGCGAGTATATTATATTGGGGTTTAGGGTTTAGGGTTTAGGGTGGTATTTTATGGGGACTATAGTATAGGTGGACCCCCCATCCAACAATAGTGACTATAAGGGATAATACGGATTATCTCAAGGTCCGGTCAGGGTGAGGGGCCCTCCTAAAGTATATGGGCTATAGTCTAAACTCCTAGTATCCCCCTTAATAACCCCTATAGTAGTCCCCATGTATAATCCCCTATCTAACCCCCTTGAAGGAGTTTAGACTATAGCTCATATGGTTTATGGCTTTTGAGGTCCCATCCTATCAGCAATAGCACAGACGGAAACCACATGGGAGCATGCAGGTACAGCATTCCGCAAGACAGCGGCACCCGTGAGGCATCTCTGGTCTAGGTTGGGTACTGCCCCCCCAGTAACAGTCCATATTAGGGATCTTATTAAGGGCTATACATAACCATATTATAATTAATTATTATCCAGCTGTTACTGAGGGGGGGCAGTACTGAAGGTCTAGGGTTTAGGCAGTAAAGAAGCGCTTCGTTTTGGCAACTGCTGGCCTGCTGTTTATCAGCCTTCAGAAGCTGCTACCAGACCTTTCAATCTGTTTTAACCTTGACTCTAGCCCCTTGGCTGCCGTTGCGGCCTTCAACACCGGGAGGTCGCTGTCTATCCATTCTGCTCAGGATGAAACCTGAAGAAGGGAACTTCTTACCGGTGAGCCAGCAGGCATGGCGGAACGGATCGCTATAGCAGTCTCTTTATAGAGAGTGAGCGCCTAGGGTTTACATAGCCTCCAATAGTCTAGCAGTTTCCATCTTCTTCTTTGTTCCTTTCTTCCCTACTAACAACCCTAGACCCCAAACCCTAAGAAACCCTCAAGGAAAAGGGCATCCAACATCTGAGGGTGCCTGTGTATGCAAATCCTGTGGAGGTCTCGAACTCCAGAAAGAAGTTGCCGGAGAACTTCCTGACCAATTACGGTTTAGGGCGTAGGGCATTTCATCGATTTAGGGTGTAGGGTTCAGGGCATTTCATCCATTTAGGGTTTAGGGTTCATCAATTCGAAAACTCACCTCTCCAGAGGTTTAGGGCTGAGGCGCCCTCGATAATAATCGAATGTAAGATCACATGAAACGAGAGTTACATTATCTACAGTCTAAACTCCTAGTATCCCCCCAATAAGCCCTAGAATACTCCCCTATATACTCCCCTATATAACCCCTATTTAAGGAATTTAGACATTTAGACTATGGCTCTTATAGGGGCTCGATAGGGATGACTTCCACCCAATAACAGCCCTACTAGGGAATATTCTCAACGGCTTAGGATGTAGGGTTTAGGGGGTAAGGTTTAGGGAACCTTGTCCCACGATATAGGGGGGCACCGGCCTTGTTGCAATCTTTCTCAGAACAGATTGCGATCCGAAGCCTTAAGCTCTAAACGATCAGCCCTGAACCCTGAACTAACTACTATTACTCTTACTATTACTATTACTAGTACTATTGTTACTATTCCTAGTAATGTTGTTATGACCGTTATATTATCATTACTGTTACTAGTATTATCAACATCACCTCTACATAAATCCGTGGCTGGGGTCTAGGCTTTAGTCCGGGGGTGCCTTCCACAAAGCCCGATGTTGCGGGTTGGTTTCAGATTGCCCTGAAAGTTAGGGCTCACCCGAGGCTAAGCGCTGAAAGCCCTGAAGCCTACATACCTAAACTTGATGTCATTTCCCCTAACAGCAACCGTTGTTACACGGGCTGAATAATGGGCTATTTCAACTCCTACTACCTTTTGTGTTACATGTTCCAAATCTAAGCTCTAAACCGCAACCACAGGTAGAGCCCTCCATTAAACCATGACATTTACACCATAAACCCATAGGAATCCCACACAGACGGTCCTTGATGTCGTCCTCCGACAGGGTCTCCTTTCCAGTTAGCACCTTGCTGCGAAGTCTGATCTGCTGTAGGGCAACTATAGCCCGAACGCAAGCCTCCTAAGTTCCCTGGTCCTTATAAGTCTCAGTTACACTGGGCTTACAACTACCCCGAACCTCCAAACGGGTCCCTCCGTGGCAATCCTTTTGCAAGCCTCCTGCTTGTGGATGAAACAAGGAGGCTAAGAAAACAACACAACACAAAAAGCGAGAACACACAGTAGCTATGGCGAGCAGGCAAGTACGCAAGTCTGTGGGTAAGTAAATAAGTATGTACGAATGTATGTATTCATGCGCTACCACGGCAGATGTTAGATTTCCGATCGTTGCCTTTGCTCTCGTTGCCGTGGCTATCATCGTTGCTGTCCACTAACTGCCTCTAGCTACCATGTTACAAGGGAAAACTAGGGAATAAAGAAGTTTATTTGAAGCTTATTCTAGGGATGTTCCGAATTTGGGGAGATCGAAGGAATCGTCCTGACAAAGGTTCTAGGAATGTTCGCGGGGATTTAGGGTTTAGGAGTTTAGGGCTCAACCATGCCTTTATTCCTTACCAACCGCAAAGAAGTGTGACAAAGATCTGCGTCTTTTGGAATACTGCAGAGACTTTAATGATCACCAAGCAAAATTTGAGGCCTTCTGGAGGTACCCTACACCATGATTATGCTCTCCATTCTTACCATATTATCGCCTTAAACCCTAAACCTAGGGGCCTTTCAAATACCAAGAACACTCACTGCGTGGCGAAAATCAGGGGCTGCTCCCGCCCAGAAGCACCGGAGGGGAGGATTAAGAGTTTAGGGTTTCTTGACTTAGGGCTTAGGATTTAGGATTTGGGAGTTTCCAGAATTTTGGGGCTCATGTTGCGGGATTCCGATTGGATGATATCTAAGCAGTGACTCATCGACCCACGACATGCAGAGTAGGCTTGTTCCTATAATCAGGCTTAGGGTTTAGGGTGTAAGGTTTAGGGTTTGGGGTTTCTAGCCCCCCGTGGGTCCTGTTGAAGACCGCGATGTACAGCTTAGGCTATGTGGTTTAAAGGAGTTGGGGAGGCTTCTTGCTTGTTGTTGAGGTACTGTTCCAGTTAGATCTACATTGGGCTCATTTACACATACGCATGAAGAGGTTCTGTTCAAGAGGAACTCAGATCGAGTGATCATGATATTGGCCTTATAGGCTTAATGATTACAATTCAACATTTGGCTCTAGCGTTTAGGATTGAGAGTTCAGGTTCCATTTGAAACTCATGCGTCTGATTCATCAGCGCGAAAGTTATAATCATCTTGACGTCGACGTTTATGGAGAAAATCAAGGGCTTGGCTGAGGCTTGATATTATGGAGGAAGGGATTACCAAACCCAAAGTACTTCAGACAACACCCCAAAAACCGCGTGTTCTGCGGAAGCGCACCTCGTAGAGGTCCTGACCGGTCACTCTTTCCATGCTAACCTTGGCAAAAGGTGCCGGCGTAGGATTCCTGGGTTTGGGGCTAAAGGTTCTATGTCGTCTGGGTGTATCCTAAACCCTAAACCCTAAGCCCTAAACCCTAAACCCTAAGCCCTAAACCCTAAACCCTAAGCCCTAGGGCTTAACAGCTCAAGGCTCCGAGGTTCAGGGGCTGAGGGCAGGTTCTGGACTCGTACACGACTATGATTTTACTCCTGCCCGGGGCACTTTACCTTGGCAGGTAGACTACGAAACGTTCGAGCTGTACATAAAAGCTGTCTTGGGAGACTATAGGATACCACCTCGTTACACAACTTGGGCTTTCCACTACATAGGTCTTTGCGGCCCAGATTAGCATAAAACTCAACGAAGAAACTGCCAAGTGACTCCTACGATTGGGTTGCCTGGCCAATTTCGCTTCCGCAGTGAGGACGGCTTAGAGCCCAAGTTTTAAAAGTTCTAAAGGGCGAAAGAAGACCATTTTGGCGCTTGTTTGCTGTATGAACCGCCGTTTGGTGCGAGGTCGGCTGAGGTTGTCATAGTTTGCCCTGTCTTTAAGGTTAAGTGCTTAGGGTTTGAGCCTGCAGGGGATCATTCTGGACTGAAGCTTAGATTCAGAGTTGCTGACCCCTCATGCCCAGAACAGCTGAACCCATTCAATTCTGACAGGCCGTATTCCCAACCTCAACCCTAAACCCTAAACCACAAATACTAAACCCTAAATCCTAAACCCTAAATCCCAAACCCTAAACCCTAAACTCTAAACCCAAAAAATTGTTGAAAGCCATCCTTACCCCTCAACTCGAACCCCAGAACCGCCAAAGTCGAAAGCCTGCATCCTAGACCCCTAAACCGCTCATGACCATGTGAGCTATAATCTTAACTCCTGGCATCCCCCTTAATAACCCCCATAATGGTCCCCGATATAGTCCCATGTATACCCCCACTTTAAGGAGTTCAGATTATGGCTCATGTGGAAGATGCGAAGCACCAAATATCTGCTTAGGAGGATGGCCTAAGATCTTCTGCTGACCCTTAGATGGAAAAAGATGGAGGACTTGGTGGTCTAGGAAGATTTAGGGTTTAGGGAAATTAAGGGGCAGGGATGAGGGGGTTCAAGTACCTGACATGAGGCAGTGACCGTCTGGAATTGCGGCTGCTTGCGATACAATGAGTTCAAACTTTCGGCTGATTTTCTCCATGCTGGCAGAGAAATTTTCCAAAAGAGAAACTGAACTGGAATGCGGCAACCTAGCCATTTTGGGCAAATTTAGCACCAACCTTTCACGAAACCTGCGCTCCTTTGAAGGGGGCCATGCTAAGCCAACAGCCGGTGAAGTCAGCTCCCGCCAGAAGTCATTTGTCATGGAAACCAACTCATTCAGGGTTCAAGGCTGCGGGTGCGCGGACTAGTAAACAGCAGATGTGTAATCTGCTCCTTTTGTGGATAGGAGCCAAACATGGAGAAGCCGATGATGTAAATCTTACGGAAGGGCTAGCTATAACCATCAGAAACCCCGTACACACGGATCAATTTAGTTCCCATGCTCGCGCGTATAGCGTCCGTAGTTGGGTGCCGAAAGGCCTGAACTTATAGGTGGGTACATATATGTACCCATGCACATAGGAGTTTCTCAAAATTAAGGGTAATTTTGGGGGTTCCTGCAATTGATAATGGTTTGGGGTCTATATTGGGTTCCCCCCAATTTGGGGAAACTACCATAATCGTATACACATATCTATGGGCTATTATGTGGAATATTGAGAGCGCGGTGAGGGGGGTTTACTGTCAGGGCCAACCCCCCCCTTTGCAAGAAATATCCATGTGAGCTATAGTTTAAACTCCTAGTATCCACCCCACTAACCCCTACAATACTCCCCTACTAATCCCCTGTATAACCCTCTTTTCGGAGCTTAGACCATGGCTCGTTTCTTCATGCCGCCAAGCGGCATAGTAGGCAAGCTTGTCCTCGTAGACTTGCATGATGTTACCTTGACTTATTCCAAGAACTTTTTGGGGACATCTCTAAACCCTATAGTCCCCCTTAAGTAGATAGAATATGGGGTTTAGGGTTTATAGTCCCCCTTAACTAGATAGAATATGGGGTTTAGGGTTTATAGTCCCCCTTAACTAGATAGAATATGGAGTATATGGGGATCTTATTGTAATATACCCGAAACCATATTCTATCTACTTAAGGGGGACTATAACTTCCCTACACCCCAAACTCCCAAAGCTTCCCTAACACCCCTAAAACTGTTGATCTCCTGTTCGTTGGGTGCGTTCACTGCAGAGAACTTTTTTGCCAAAAAAACGGGTCTGGCTAAAGGATTTAGCGCGGCGTTCTAAAAAACGCCTATATAACCCCTGTATGATCCCCATAATCCCAATAGTTTCCACTTTACTTTCCATTGTCCCAATATGACTATCATATTTGAGCCCATACTTCTAAGATCGGATGGGGGCTGCGCGATCAGAGGAGGGCTGGAAGTGACTGGAACCGGACCATTCCAGAGCCTGGGAAACCGTTGTGGGACGCTTCTCCTTGAGAGGTTTATATTCTGTGCCCAGTAACTGAGACATCCCCTAAACCCTAAGCCCTAAACCCTAAGCCCTAAACTCTTAACTCTAAACCCTAAACTCTAAACCGCCTGTCTATTGTCATTCTAGCAACTCATGAGAGTAACTGCCATGGCCGGCACAATACCAGTAACTCAACTGAGGATCATGATAACCCTCCTCATTCTTTCCTTCCTGTGTTCAAGGTGTATGTGTAGGGTTTATGTTTAGGGACTCAGGGGTTTCGGGGTTTAGGGTTGAACCCCCTGAAGCCCTAAAACCAAGAGCCAGAGATCACAGGCCCAGCTACAGAGAAATCTACTTCTCTTCAGCTGCAGCATAACTTCTGCATTCGCCCGCCAGTGCTTCCTTGGATGGGTGAGTTGTGGGGGGGGGGTTCCATAAATTGGGCATCCTATAAGAATACCTGTCACGGAAATGACCACAAGGCAGCTTCCCTGTTAGGGTTTGGATGCCCCCTTTAAGGATGTGCATTCCCGTTGGTCACCGGAAAGGGCCCCTATGTAATCTTGGTAACCCCTGAATACGAACTTCCTATTGAGTCCTTTGGGTCCTGGGATGCTGACATAGCAGTCTTTCTGCTACATTAGTATTGCTACTTGTTTATGTCGTCATTGTTGATATTCGTATTCAATTATTGTTACTAGTAAAGCCCAGAGGTTAAGGGTTCGGGCTTGACTTGGAGTACTGAGTTGGCGACTTACCATCCCTGGTAGCGCACGGGTGCCGCCTTTTTTGTTGGTATAGCCCAGCTTCCTGAGGAGCCGAGGTGCCCAAAACAGCGAAAAGGAGCTTGCTGCGGATAAGCGGATTCGGAGCAGTGCTGACCCTGCTTGTTTACCCAGACCCCTGGGAAGATCTAGAAAGTAGAACCCCAATTATGGCACCCTATACTACTATTAGGTAATTTCTAGGAACCCTTAAGGGGGATCTACTTTCTAGATCCGCCCAGGGGTCTGGGTAAGAATACCTGTCACCAAAATGACTCCTTTAAGGGGTTTAGACTATGGCTCAGATGGATCTGCAATGCAGACCTGCGTGTTCCTGCGCTTGCAGGGACCCCTAAACTACGTGGCACTTAGGACCCCTAATTACCAATGGGGGGTATAGGGGAATCCCAAAGAGTTATGGGTCTCAGGTCCAAGCTAAGTCCCAAGGAGTAAAGAAATTGAGAAAGTCAGCTGCGGGAACGCTGGAGGAGCTGAAGCAAAAGGGTCCCTTGAACTGACCTTTAGTTAGCTAGGAATGAAGGAATCGACCCTTGTAGTATAGTCAGTATATAACCCATTATCGTAGTTTGCATTTTCTTTTCCATTCCTTCATTCGCAGCTAACCAAAGGCCAGTGAAGAATCAGGCGGACCGTGTAAGTAGGGTAAGAATCGGGATAACTGGTGAAGCTACATGGCTCATAGGTGTTCCCCCAACCCTTTCGGGGGTCTAAAGCGCTTAAAGGCCGCATCTGAAAGCGTACGCGGACGACAACAGCGCGAAACACGAACAGCATCTAGATCCGAGCCCTGGCCCTGAGGACCAAACGACTACCCAAATCCCAGAATTGAGAACCATGAAGCCCAACATCTCACAGAAAAACACTCTGGACAAGCTGAACTCTAAGGTTAGAAGTATGGGCCCCTGATGGGCACTTAGACCTTTTTAGGGACCCTTAAGGGTACATACAGGGTATCTAATAGGTATATAAGGATCCCAGGGTTAAGGGCCCATACTAAGGGCCCATGGTTTCAACCCCTAAACCCTAAACCCTTAAACCTTCTGCCCAGGCAGCTCTTCACCGGCTATGGCGAAGAACGTCTTCTGAAGAACCTGCAGGCAAGGGGGCTTTGGGTAGTTCAGGTTCAGGGCTCAGGGTTTGGGATTAATGTTTAAATTTGGGCTAAAGGTTCAGGGTTCAGGGCTTCAGGTTTGGGGTTAGGGTTTCTTGTTTGGGATGAATGCTCAAAATTGGGCTAAAGGTGTTTAGGATTTCTGGTTTAGGGAAGCAGATGTTGAAGCTAAGGTGTTTGTCAGGTAGGCTTCCAACGGGCGCCTAGATCTTTGCAGGGATAGTCAGAGACCCTCCTTGCCCTTCTTAAGGATAATACAGGGCGTACTTAAAGAGACTCTTAGCAGCCAGAGCCCTAAACCCTAAACTTCTGAAGACTAAACCCTTAACTTCTGAAGACTATCCCCAACTTGAGTAAGTGACGGAAGCCATGTAAAATGCTCTGTGCGAATTCCAAGGAAATTTCGCCATCCCCCTAATTCCAGGCTCCAGGGAGGTACCACTCTGTGTACTAGCATGCAGCTGACTGCACCCTAGACCGTGTACCTTGGTTTTGCCGTAGGTTGGTCTTGAGTCTTGAGTAGCACTTCTCAGGGTCTTCATGGAACATTTGTGAAGGGGCTCGTCGCTTTTCGGAGGCATGCGGGAAGTACTTGGGCTTACCTTCCGCTGAACACAGGGGAAGCGTGTCTCTGGAGCTTCCACGCTTGCTTGAATGGTCAACAGGCTGTTGGATACAAGACAATCATGCCACTTGTGCGAAGTAGGGCGTTTATTTTAATTTGTGTCGGATGTATTAAGAATTTTCTAGCAATAGTGACGAGCTCATATAAGTTGTGCTCTTCAGGTGCCTACACCCTAAACCCGAATACCTACCTACCCATAGCTATATAAAGCCCTAAACCCATGGGCTTAGGATTTAGGATTTCGGGTTTACGTAATGGAAGTCTTGACTCGCAAGGAGAATAGTCAGAAAAGCTCTCAGACCTCCACGAAGAATTGTGAAGACTTCTCATGGGTTCCCCGACCTCCCCCCCCCCAGCCCCCATGCTACCCGCTCCAGGTTCCTCCAGAATTGGGGTTGCTTAGGGATAGTTAAGGCTAATCACTAGTACCTTTGGCTTGCGAGGAATGAAGAGATGGATCCTTATAGTCGTCCCTATGTAACCCATCATAGTAGTTTCCATGTTCTTTTCCATTCCTTTTTCCCAGCTAACCAAGAGTAAGATTAAGGCCAATAAGGGGAACCGACTTGGAGGGTCAGGGGGGCTAAGCAAGTGGGTTCTTTGCAAGGATTATTGGGGTTGCTACATGGGTTATAGGGGTTACAAGTATACTTACTAACCCCCCCCCTGACCCTGCAAGAAGGGAGAGAGTGGGGAGCAGTACGGGCGAGCTGGTCGGGGAAGCCACGGACTTCTAGCAGCATTTAGCCTTTAGAATTTAGGGCTTAAGATTTAGGATTTAGGATTTAAGATTTAGGGTCTGGGGTTTAAGATTTAGGACTTAGGGCTTAGGGTTTAAGATTTAGGGCCCGGTCATAACCCTGACCCTGAATTCTGAATTCCGGTTTCTCAAAAATGAGGGGACTCTTGACGGGCGATCCCATATATAAGTGTTTTATAGGCTGACGTTGGTGGAATTATAAAAGGGCTGTTTTCAGAACACCCCACATGACTGGAGCTTGCTTCCAAGAAACTTTGACAACCACAGGTTCGTTGTTGTCAACCTTAGCCAAAACAATGTTAGCTGCAGACGTAGCATGCAGGTAGTGATGCCATGCAAATGAGCTAGGCGCTGTTCCCCAAACTTGGAAGGCTCATGTAAGTACACGACTGGTCTGTTGAACAGGTGAACCTGGAAGCCTCTTCTACTCACTACCTGGAATGGCTAAGTATTTTCAAGAGCTAGAATCCCTCATACACTATAAGGAGGTTCGCGAACCCCTTCGTGACCCCAAGGGTAATCACATGTAGTAGACCATATGACGAGCATGCCTCCACACCGCAACCACAACCGTACATTGAAGCACGAACACTATATGCTAAGGCCAAGCACCCCTTCCCCATGCCAAACTCTACCCTTCACTCTGTCAGGTCATGCAGAAGATGCAGACCCACTACAGCGAGTGAACGGTCATTCACCCTAAGGGTCCAAGGAC
>CAJNIZ010045497.1:0-34080 GCA_905231905.1 Symbiodinium pilosum
GCCGTAGCCCATTTGCAGGGCGTCGGTTGGGATAGAAGCGGAACAGTATCCCTGGAAGGCATGGAGAAGGAACAAGCGGGATTCACACGTTGCTTGAGGTGCACAGGCCACATGTCCAAACCAATGTCGCAGCTCTGGCCTGCTCGCTGGATTGCAGGACTTAATCGTGATCTTACGATCCACAGATTCCGTTGACACTTTCTGGTTCGTCGAATCCTGGCCTTGCGTACTGGAGACCTCAGTCTTTACCGCCTCCAGAGACGGGCCCCAGGATGACAAGAGTCATTTACATAATGATCGCACGTCTCCGCCTAAGGCATATAATCAGAAACGGCGTCCAACTGCGCGCATTGAACTCGTGAGCAAGCTTGCAGGCAGTGACCAGTACCCAAGTGCCTCTGTCACAAGAGACAGTTTCCAAAGAGTACGTGATGAAACAGCACATTCTAAGAGCATGGCCAGAAGAAGCAAGCGGACAGCAGAGACTGCTGCCATGTAATGCCTGAGTCTTCACTATAATGGCTGGAGAAGACGAATGCATATGTGCTCATTGAACAGCACTGACCATTGCTCACCGCAGAACAAGTATTCCTTTGATATGCGCTCGCACGCCAACTGCATGGTACGCAGGCTTGAAACTTCAGGTGAAGCCCCACTGTGCCAAGTCATAGTAAGCACATGAGTCACGTTGCCCCGAATGTAATCGCGAGGCAGAGGGTGAGACTGATTCTGGTGAGGCGTCGCAACTTCTCCAGCAGACATCAAGTGGAGACATTGGTACTGGCCACATCCAGAAGGAGCCATCACCCTGGAGCTGCCCAAGCGCAAGGCGTCGATCTACATGGCCAGCTACTTTAGACTCGACGATTTTTCCCAGAGCTTCGGAGCCGCTGAGCGACCAGTCGATGCTCTTACACCCACGACCCCGCGGAGGCCTTCGAGGCCGACGATGAGGGCTACCGCTGCCAGCCCTTCCCGGCCGCCCAGGGACATGCAGCAGCGCAGCTTCTTCTCCGACAGGTACTGCGCATAGCCAGCTTCGACGCGCCCCAGCCCCCGACGCTGGGCAGCCGGCTACGCGAGTCGGCTCGCAAAGCTCTTGGCCTCTGCCTCGACCATCTGGCCCTGGGTGAAGGCCTCTATGTCCTGGCTGCCCTGCCCGCTGCAAGCAGGGGCTCCACCTCGCTGGGCCGCTGCTGCGGAGGCGGGCGCCGGAATCCTGGCCACTCCAATGTTGTAAGTACCATACTTGAACCTTTGCCAATCCTGGAAATGACTGATCGACGTTTTTCAGGGCGACGCGGCAAATCCTTCAAGCGTTTTTTAAAAATCCAGATGTAATTTCTTGAACTACCACTTTAATGCCTCGTCCGCCATGGCTCAGCCGCCGAAAAAAATACAACACACTCCGCTGTGTGAGTTCTTGCATCTTTAGCAGCTAACAAGAAGTACTCGCAAAGAACAAGTTTCAATAAAAAAACAGTTTGTGAAAATGAATCGTCAAAAGATTTCGAAGAAAAAAATTTAAGAATAAAAGATCATGGAAGAAGGTAGCTAACAAGAAGCACTCCGTTTGGGTTTTAAAATCCATTAAGCAAAGAGGCCTCCTTAGTTACATGACTTGATGCAAAAGCCCTGCAACTTTTCTCATATTGAATTGTTTTGAGTCAACGGTAAGACGCTAGCAAAAACTTTTCCTTACACTTTGTTCTTGACTTGCCGTAAATCAATTTAGGAAAAATTCGCTCCCTTGCTCTGGAACTGCAGGCTTCGCAGATCGAAATGTGGTAGATCCAGATGAGAGAAAACGCGGCTTAGAAACAGTGTACGTTGGAGATTTTTTCGACCATGAAAATGGATCTTCAAAGCTCAGCAAGGTTTTTCAGAGTAGGAAGCTGTAACGAGGCTATAGAGAGTGTAGAAAGTTTCAGGGAAAACTTTGTAGAAGCGGTTGGCAGAGCTGAAGTGTTTTTGAGTTGGTAGGATGTTTTTTTTGCAGAGAGTTTTTGCCATGCAGGTGAACTGCTTGGCAGTTCTTCACCAAAACGAGTTCCCAAGCCAAGCTTGCAAGCCTATAGCTTGCAGAAGGACTGTGACTAAGCCTCCGCTTGACTGGACAAACTTTGGCTTAAGTGTGAGTGAAAAAGTGAGACGTGTGCTTGCTGTCTACTGCGCCACTTTTCACAACTTTGGCTGAAATTTGCTTTCGCTCTGTCGCCCGCTAGTAATCCGCCCATTGTTTAAATTGCCATCTCCATTCCCAGTCCGCGCCGAGCGGTTGATGAGCTCTTCTTTGAAAAGCTGAGCCATCACCCACAAGGTGTATGCGTTCCTGATCTACCTCTTTCTAGACTGGAGGGTATGCTTGGTTACCAGCCTGCTCCGCTGCTGCTTGAGCGCAGCTATTGCTACCCATCTTATGATTCGCGTCCGAGGAGGTGCTGCGGGTCTGGGACGCGGCAGTGCCAGGCCGCAGCAGTTTCGACGTGGGGGTTAGAAGAATGCTTCGTGCGGAAGCCTAAGCATCCTTAGCGTTTGTCTTTATTGACATCAGTGGCTTTTATGAGAACGTGCAATGGGCAGATGTGATGGAGGAAGGCTTCCATCTGCGCTGCCCAAAGCTCGTTCTGGAACGTTGCCTCCAAGTCTACTCCTGGGGACGCATTCTTAGTGGGAAGAAAATTGCGTTTTGGTTTCCACCTCCAGCCTGCTGCAAGGGTGTCCCTGCGCCCCAGTCCTATGCAAATTCACACTTCACAAACCTTTGATGACCATGTGGAATTGAAATTTCATCACGCATCTGGATTTGTGGCTTGATGACATCAATCTAGATGTGGTAGGCGGGCGCCCAGCCACAGTCGCTGAGAAGTCTTGTCCGCGTACCGGACCCTGCGTGAGGATCTGGCCCTGCGTGCGCTCCCATAAACGTGTCTAAGACTAAGTTCGTTGCCAGCCAAGACTGACCTGGCTGGGGACTTGGGAGTGGACTCGTCCGCAGCCCGCAAACGCAGGGTAGTCACAGAGGCAAAAGGGCAGCGGTGCGATACAAAAGACTGCAAAGCCTGAATCCAAGCTGAGGATGACCAAGAGCAGCATCTTGCCAGGAGGATTGTATGGCCATCAATGCCAAGGCGTTCCCCCAAGCACATAGCATGGATCAGGCTAGTAGTATCCCAAGCTCTAGGCCGACAAAAGTTGGGGAGCATTGTCACCATCCTACAAATGTGCCCCCATGTCACTGAGCACCCCAAAGTCCAGATAATTCGGGAGCATTTCCAAACGCTCTTCAAGCTGATGTGTGAAGAAACCACTCTCATCCGCAAAGAGACGTAGGCAAGCATCCTCAAGAAGATTCTCTTGCACCATGGAAAATTGCGCGGGGACCTCTGGTGTCTGTCACTCAGTACTTGAGAGACCTTGGGTGGGAAGCTTCAAAAATGTCAAAAGACCCATGGATGCTTCGCAGCTTCGTAGAGCACCTAGAGCATCAGGTCAGGATGGGCAGGTGCCAGCTTCCTAATTACTCAGAATCAGGGATGTGTTACAGGACTTGACCTGTGTGCCATCATGTCCTGCCTGCTGGCATTGCCAAGCCTTGCGCTTCAGTCGCAAACCTCTCGGACCATTTTCCGTCAGAGCCTCCGTCCAAGGTCGCACGTATTTCGGATCCGCGTGCCCTTTGAAATGCTTTGGCCAGATAACGCCCTGCGTATTTTTGCAGCCTGCCCCGATGACAAGTCGTTGTGTTGGCAGTACGAGTTCTGCGTCCCAAGAGTAGTGGGGTGATTGGGATCCGTACAGCACACAGTCTTTGCCTCAGGTATGTGAAATTTTCTGCGCTTCCGTACGCCAAGTTGCGCCAGCGCTTGAGTTTACCGCTCGTGTCGTAAGCGAGAGCGTGGAAAGTCCAGTGCGTCAGGCCTGCTGCAACAGCAGCGTGCCAAATTTGATGTGCCTCTCACGAACTTTTGCCGTTGGAGCGCCCAGAGGGCCAGAGGTCCAGAGGGCACAGACGAATGCGCCTTTGAAGGTGAGTCACACAGGGATTCAGAATAGATTGTGACCAGGCTCCGTGTTGGTCCTTGGATGCCAAGCATTGCAAACACTTCGCCCTGGACTGGGATGGTGTGCGAGTTGTAATGATTGTAATGGTTGCCTTTTCAGTTGGCCACCTCATTGGATTGTCAGACTGTGACCGAAATGGTCTCCAGACTCTAGGCTTCAATCCGCCTCTTCATGACGTGCAGCATGGACCTACTACCAAGCCCTTCCGTTATTCAAGCCATAATCTGAAAACTTCTCTGGGTGTCGCGGATTCTCCGTTCTCCCCATCGACCACTCACGAAACTGGCATCAGCTTAAGTGCAAAACTATTCAGTTTGACCTCAGCAGGCAGCGTGCCTAGGACATATTGGAGTTTGTCCTTCGCACGCGCAAAGTGGTCTTGGCCTTTGCAACCCCTCCTTGTGGCGCGTGGAGTGCCGCACGTAACATACGTCCCGGTCCACCATTGCTTTGGACCAAGCAGTTCCGGTCCCATGCGCATCGCATACGGACTGGATAAAGCTGCAGGCTGCACATGCTCTGTGCAAGCTTCTTGGATCCTCCTTCATGGAGCTCTGTGGTCGCCAAACAGGTGCCTGTGCAAGTTGCCCTGCTTTGCGTTTTGTTCACGAAGTTTCGCGCACTGTCAGGCATGTGCTTTTGTGCTTTGACATTATTTTCGTGATTATGCCATTTTGAAACTTTGGCAACTTTATAAAAGCATTGCAATTAAAATGGGCTCCAGAAGGCGCTGTTTATCATCCCTTCCAGCAAATATCAACCTCCCCAACCGGCCCAATATTAAAGATTCCCGTTACCTGTTGTGCCATATAGTGGTACGTACACTAAGAACATTCAATATTGGGGAGGTGGGAGGATTTTGCAGTTCAGGGTTTTTGTTTAGGGTTGAAGTTCATTTAGGGCTTAACGGAACCCCCATAATACTGGAAAGCCTGGGGTATAGGGTATATAATGCACGGCAAGATTTCCTCCATCCATACTAGTCTTCCTTCTCAATCACTACACATATTCATTGAGGGCCCTCACGTGACAGTGTTGAAAACGTGTGCAGGACGTAGCTTGGCTGCGTGACACAATTTGACTTTACTCTGTCAATTGATGGTTTAGAGTTTACGGGTATGGGTTATGTGGACCCACAACAAACAAATGTCAGGATATCAAATTGTCGAGTGGATTCTTTTTCTTTGACTGCTTCCGCGGGAGAAGAATTTTGGTCTTATCATAGGGGGGTATACATAGACTGTTATGGGTACCAACTCCTCCTTGTTCTATCCCACTTTGATGTCACACAGAAACCTTAGTTTTAAACACACAGGCAAGATTCAGGGTTTAGGATACCTTATACCCGAAACCTTTAATTCGGTAATCCAGGGTAGGTGTATCACTTGCTTGGATGTAGCAGTGTCTGATTCCTGTTGGGGATGTGGAAGCTTCGGGTGAGATGATTCTAGCAAGGTCAAGAGCCCCCGGGCAGTTGAGGATTTAGGATTCGGGGTTTAGGGTTCAAGGTATAGGATTCGGGGTTCAGGGCTTGGGGTTGGGGGTGGGGGGTTCAAAGTTGAGAGTTGGAAAACCATGCTGCGCATGACAACTTCCATCTCAACGCCATTTGCACATCCAGGGGCCTCTTTGTACAGATTAGACGGAAAGAGGCAGAAATATGTGCCGCAATCAGCACCTGGGCCGAATTTATGTATGCAGGTATATCTATTTCGAAGGAGGTTGGTCGACTGTAGTCTAGCTGTCGACCCGTGGTATGAAGAAGGCATTGCGGGTTTACCTTCAACCCCAAACCGCATTAATGGGACCCATGATTAACAAACCTTTTCCTGCTCCTGACTTTAATATTAGGATCCCGATTGTAATCCTTACTAAGGGGAAGGGGTTTATTAATCAGGGGTCTACATTACTAGAATTACAGTTTCAAGGGCAATTGCAGGAGGCGAGCTACCATGTCAGGACCATCTATGTCCCGTATGTCATTCAACATGGTCCCTATGTAAGCTACTGTCAATAGGGGCCATTAAGGGTGGAAATACGGGTGCATGGTCCCGAAAATATCCCTTAACAAGGATCTCACGTCCATCTGTTTTCTAGTTAAGAGCTCCACCCATTGGGAACTCTTCCCCGTAAGTGCCCTTAACAGTTACGTGCTTTCAGTTTCTTGGTCTTGGGGCCGGCCACCCCCAATCCCAAACGATGGTATTTCGTACCGTATTTTCAGCGGGCCTCAAAACAAGGCATTTTTGCAGCCGGAGTTCTTCGGGGTAGTTGAACCGTTTAGTTCCTCCAGCACTTGCTGCAGGGGCCGCAGTTCATCGCCTCAACATGCCCAAAGCTCTGACGTTGTTTAGGATTTCGGGTTCAGGGCACATTCTCAATGATGAGGCCCCAATCTTGACTCCAAGTCTCCAAGTCTCCAAGCTTCACAGCCATAACCCTAAAACCGAAACCTTTCCACAGGCAGGAGATGGTCGCGCGAAAAAGCTCACTGCTTTTGGGATCGGCCTTCGTCTCATCAGTGACTTGACTTGACTTGACTCAAAGCAGCTGCGACCCTCTGGAAGAGTTTAGGCGTTAGGGGTCTTAGGGGTTTGGGGAGGCGGGTGGAGGGTTGCCGCAGTTCATGGTTTGGGAGTTCCGGGTTTAGGTAGGTGGAAGGTTTCCTGGACAGGGAGAACGTTTTGCTTCATTCCTCCAATCTGGGGGAATACCTGCAGTTCCCCCCATACAAGCTTCACGTAAGGGCACCCGCCTGGTAACAAACCCGAAACCCAAAACCCGAAATTGTGGCTCGGATTCGATACGGAAAGACACACGAACGACCTTGATTTTGCCACGGGAAAATGGGAGTTCGGCAAAATTGGGGGTACCGTTCGAGGGGTCCCCATAAAATGGACTACAATATTTTGGGGTTTATATTGGGCCCCCTATTTTGGGAAGAACCCTATATGAAGAAGGCTCAGGGGGACTTGGTGTTCTCTGGTTGGGTCTGACCTGTTCTGATATATAGCAGTAGGTGTCAATGCCACGTCTAGCAAATCAACATCACTTTGCAGAGGCCTCAGCGCAACTGTGTAGCCACCAACAGATTCCGGCAAGGGTTCCTAAACCCTAGAACGATCCCACGAGAGTGCCCTGGAACCATATTAGAAAGCTCAGGGGACGTAGAACATAGGATAAGAAAGGAGGGGAGAATGTGGGCGTGAATCTCCATAAGAACGATTATATGATAATCCCCTAAGCCATTCCCCCGCATTCAGTTTGGGCCCCCTTAAGCACCCGTAAGTATAAGCAGTGTGCATGCTGTTGGTTTCTGTGATGTCAGTGGAACCTTTGATTCATCAGGGCTCCTTTATTGTGGGCCATTAGAATCAGGATTGCGGTGGTGGGGGTCTAGGGGGTGCCTCAACAATAGATTGCACCCAACTAGATCCAGGTGTGAGAATGAACGAATGTCCTAAGTGTCGTGCATTTTGTCAGGGCGCCTCACGCCTCAAATTGTCCACACTACATTGTCATCCTAACTAACAGCCAGTCCCAACCCTAAACTGGGTTGCTGGTTCAGGAACCTTTTTAAGCTACTACACGAAGGAAACAAACCCCAAATCCCAAACCCTAAACCCTAAACCCTAAGCCCTAAGTCCTAAGCCCTAAGTCCTAAGCCCTAAGCCCTAAACCCTCACCGAGTAAGACTAAACCCGCGGTTCTGTTGCAAACCTGCAACTCAAATCCTGTCATCTTCAGTATGATGGCTCGCTTTTAACGGCATGAAGCTGCAAACCGTGTTGGCCATAGGGTCTAGTGGTTTTAGGTTTCGGGTGTAGGGTTTAGGTTAGGCCGTTGCCTAACCCTGAGCAGCACGAATCTGTTGATCTAATGTTGAAACTGCAAGCCCCAAACTTGAGGTTTTTTCCTGTCAAAGGCAATCTAGTGGCCTTTAAGGGTACCATCAATTGGGGTACATACCAAGTATCACTTCCTGTCAATATTAGGCGTACCAAGGCACAGCTAAGGGTGGAGATAGCGTTTTTCTTGTGATTGGTATACTCCATAATGTACTCCACATTTTTCAGGAACCCATGCCCATAAATGATATGGGGCATACTCAAGCCTTAAAATCCATGTTTCCATAGCATTTTCTCTAATTTTGAGTATACCTTAAAACCCTCAACCCCTAAACCCCTAAACCCTAAACCCCGAAACCCCAAATCCCGAAACCCTAAACCCGAAATCCCGAAACCAAAAAAAACCTGAAACCTAAACCGCCTGGCTCCAGGACATGGAACCCCCCAACCCTAAACCCTAAACCCTAAACCCCTAAACCCTAAACCCTAAACCCCTAAACCCCTAAACCCGGCCAAGGTCCAGCAAACGGAGCGAATAGTCCTACCAGGCCACTCGGTGGCACATGATGCAAAATTTGGGGGTTTGGTGTAACATTTAGGGCTCAGGGTTTAGGGTTTAGGGTTTAGGGGTTATATGGGGATAATGGAAAAATGGAAGCTACTATGCTGGGTTTAAGCGTTTTGGTTGTAGGGTTTCATCATACCGGAGAATCCAATGGGAAAGAAAAGGCAGCATGACATGAACAATGAGACTCGAAAATTGCTACAGAGAATGGGTTTGAATGCTTCGGGTTGAGTTTGTCGTTTTCGGGGTACGAGTTTCTTCATATAGCCACCCTAAACCCTAAACCCTGCATTTTTTTCCTCTTGAGGAAGCCGAGACTAAGGCAAAGAGGGAGAGGAGATCTTTCACATCACACGAGGCGACTTGGCTTGGGTTAAATGACCCATAGTCTAAATTCCTTAAAAGGGGGTTATATAGGGGACTATATAGGGGTTGTTACAGGGGTTATTAAAGAGTTTTTTGGTATCAGAAACTGCAGCTTTGCCCTTCTTATTACGTTAAGTGTGGGCACTGGTCAGAAAAGAACGTCGCTACAATACATCTTCCCCACGCCCCTTTCCCATGTAGTGCCGTTATACATAAGGGGATGCTTTGCAGTTGGGTGGGGGGTGGGGGGGCGAAAATTGAGTGTCTAGTTATGATTGTGGGGGCACATGCGTCCGAACATCAATGAGGGGGACCTTTGATGAATCGTCACCTGATATTTTGATATTCCAGTCATGGTCTACCGGTAGTACCTACCCTAAACCCCTAACCCTACCCTAAACCGTACCCTAAACGCTAAACCCTAAACCCTAAACCTCATGAAGCTGATCATCCAAAGCTCTACACTGAACGTGTGCAATATGAGGTAGTGCCTGGTCAAGGTTGATTCGGGTTCTGCAATGCTTTGGCTTTAAACCCCGCGCCCTAAACCCTAATATGGGGGATTATTTTGGGGTTGTTTAGAGGGTCCTACAAATGAACCTTACATTAGGCTCAGAAGCCCCAAGCCAGACCCTAAACATGCCCCTACTTCCTAAACCACGTGAGACTGTGGGACTTTATGCTAGTACTAGACACCCTAGTAAGGATCACCCCTCAGCGGGTTCCCCCAACAATCGGGTTCAGGGTTTAGGGTTTAGGGTTTAGGCTTTACGGCTGTGGGGTTTGGGTAGGGTTTCGGCTTTAGGGTTTAGGGTGTTTAGGGCTTTGGGCTTTAGGGTTTGAGGTTTGGGGTTTAGGGTTTTGGGGTTAGGGTTTGGGGTTTTGAGTTTGGGGTTTAGGGTCAAGGGTGGTATGGAGATGCTTTAGACATCAACAAGGCCCATGCCTCCACCCTATGTCTCCTAGAAAGTTCTAGAGAATTGGGAGCATGGGGACCCGAATCTACACTCTCAAGCCAGCACGGTTGAAAGGTTTAGGCGTCAGGGTTCAGGCCTTTTGAGCCCTAATCCTGAACCTCAAAACCTCAAAACTGTAAGCCTTAAGCCCTGAATCCTAAACCCTAAACCCTAAACCCTAACCCTAAACCCTTACGTCTAAAGCCCACTTCGAGGGAAGATCCCTGCAGAACTCAAGCCGCTTTTGCGCCTCGGCTTGCAGCTTGAGGCTTACTTACTGGTGACTCGGTGTATAGGGGTTTAGGATTTAGGAATTAGGGTTTAGGGCTTAGGAATTAGGGTTTAGGATTTAGGATTCAGGATTAAGGACTTAGGGACCACGATTACGGGATAATAGGGGGACAACTGTCGGGATCCATTCATTCCATGCCCATCAGTATCTTGCTGATGCTGTCGGGACCAGGTCAGTGCAGGTGGATCCTGAGATCATCCAACTTCCCCTTGAGCACCAGTAAGGTAATTTGCGAGTGCAGGCTTTAGGGAAAGGGATGCTATGGGACCGGGATGCTATAGTAGTCCCAACACAATCCACAGTGGGCAACTCAGTCCATTTCCTCAATCGGTAAATTTAGGTTTCGGGGTAGAGGATTTCATTCAGGCTTTCGGCTTGAAGCTATCGGCTCTAAACGGTTTTCTTTGAGTTTCTACACGTCGGGGCAAAGACAATCTCCACCCGTGTCTACACCCCGGACCCTCCAGCTCAACGCTTTCTTACGTGTGTCGACAACACATGAGCTCCAATGGTCTGACATTTTTTTCGGTGTACTCTGCCGGACGGCAGGATGATTTTCAAATGGTTTGTCCCAAATACTACGATCAGTTGATGAATGGTCACATATTCTTTACCTTTATTTATCAAACAGTGTGCATGATGGACCCAACCCCACTACTAGAGGTAATGTATCAATACACAGGATCCTACGATAGTAATTTTCGAACTGATGAAATCGCACCATCCTGTGCCCATTTGATTCTTGATGCTGTGGGGCGGCCCTTTTTCTCTGCTTCCATGTTAGCACTGGGCGCTGTAGTTGTCAGGTGTTTAGTCATGGTTCAGGCCACGTCCACGCCCCCAAATCCCTTTGAACCCGAAGCCTTAAATCCATTTACCGTAAACACTCAGGTCAAAGATTCTGAGGGTTTCGGGCATATTTGGAGGTGCATGCGTAATGATAACACACTACAGACTCAGTTTTTACTCCAGTATACGCCCTGTAGATCTCCTCGTGCATTCCCATTGCAGTACCGGTCCCAAACTCATTCTGCACCGTTTTGGGAACGGTGATTTAGGTCAAGGTTCATGTAAATGGTTTGCCATCTTAGAGCAGCACCGGGCATGTTTTGGGTTGTTTAGGGTTTGGAAGGTTGTTTTTGCTCTTTTTGCGTGCCGTATTCATCCGGCGCTGTCTTATAACGGGAATTCGAAAACACATCCTGACCTTGAACACCATCTGAGCTATAGTCTAAACTCCTCGCTCCTAGTATCCCCCTTAATAAGTCCTTAGTAGTCCACTATATAACCCCCTTTAAAGAATTAAGACTATAGCTCATCTGTTCATGGTTAAGGGCGAGGTAAACTTATTTGACATACACTTGGGGCGAGCCTGGCAGGAATCAATGTCAGGCCCCTAGGTTCATGTTTAGGTTTGGGGTTTAGGGTTTAGGGTTTAGGGGTGTTTATGTTGTTGGTGTATGCCAACTCTGGGTGCAATGCATGCACTTTGTGGTTTTTTCGTATTGAAGGTCTTAGGTCAAGTTTCTCCAAACTTGAAGACCCGCGCACCTACACATCAAACTGCCAACCTTGAACTCGAAATTCCTGGGACCTTAAACCCTAAACCCAATATCCTCTAGCTTCCTACAATAAACAAGGTTAGTTCTTCGGTTCGGGGAATGGCTTTTCCTAGCAGCAATGGATTCCTGCAGCTTTTGCAAACTATCATGCAAGGGAATCCAATCAGTTAGGTCGGTTCTAGACGTTAAAGCCGCAAACTCTAAAGCACGTACATGCAAAACGCAAGCCCCAGCTGACTAAAACTTTAAATTTTGTAATCCAGAAATTCACAAATTCTCAAACACTCGCGTTCTAGACCCACTACCAGCAACAATTGCGCACATCTCCGAGGAGCCAACCGTTTACGGAGGAGGAAAAGCAAAGAATCTTCAGCCAGGCGGCAAGCGTGCCAAATTACAGGGGATAAATAGGGTCATAGCAGGGTTCGTGGCGTATGTCAGAGTGTAGGTGTCAGGGTCTCGGGTTTCAGGTTTAGAGTTTAGGGCATACTTGGAGGCCCATCGGTGAATACAATTTGTTTATCAGTTCTTATTGCCCAGCTATATTTTTTAAGGGGATTTCGGTGGCTTGTAGCCGGTTTAAAAATAAAGGAAGAATTCGGTGGTATATAGGGATATCGCAGGGGGGTTTCCACAAGTTAGGGGCCGTCCATGATGTGGCTGCCCGCGCCTGTAAATGGCTTCCACTTTTGAATTTGAAGTGGTATATGATAGCTTGAATAAGTGTCTTGTATACGACTGTTACACGTCAGGGGCAATCGGTTATGAGTTTTGGTGGGCGAACGTTGGGTGGGTTTTAGTGAGTCACATTTCTTTTTGGGGAGACCACAAATACAAAAAACACGGGTCACATAGGGACGTCAGGGATGTGTGGAGGGTCTTTAGGGTTTAACGGTCCAGTTAGGGGTAATATGAGTTGTAGTCTTCACTCCTAGTTTACGTTCTCCCAACCTAGCACCGGCAAGGATACTCCCGTGTTGGAGGCTATAAGTCTGGAGTAGAAGGTCGAATATTCTAGATCTTGCATCGCCTACCCCAAATTCCGAGACCTGAATTCCAAGCAGCAAATCAGGATGTTCATTAATGTTTCCCCCCGAGGGACACCCTATGTGTTCATTCCCCTGTGAGTCCTATGTGCCCTCACCAAAGCTATAATGAAGCCGGGGTCCCCAAGTTAGACCCCAAGATACTATCATAGCCAGCCTCCAAAAGCAACCTTCCGAATTCTCGGAATCCTCCATATTATCTGACATCCATTGCGGTAAGCCCGAGGACCTAAACTTTGAACCCTACACCCTAAACCGTAGGTCGGTCTAAGCCACGCAGAGCATGTGCATGAGCCTGCGCGACCCAAGGCGGTTTTCGGCTCGGGGTTTAGGGTTTAGGGTTGAGGGTTCGGGGTCTGGGGTTTTGGGTTTCGGGTTTCGGCTTAGGGCTTAGGGTTTAGGTCTCGGGGTGTAGGGTCTGGGGTTACATTCCACAAGAAGCCAAAAAGGGCTACACAAACAGTACTTTTTTTTTTTTCAGGGGCTTGTATGTGTTTCCAGGTTGGTTTTTGGGGGAGGGTACCTTGAAATTCATTGTTGTTGTTGTTGGGTCAGCATGTCTTGAAATACCTGCTCCTTTCTGCAGTCTCATATGACAAGGCCCTTATTCTAGGGATCAAGAGTCGCAAGAAGCATGGGTATACATGTTGGCCGCATGTCTCTGGCGGCTATAGGTTTCGGGATATAGATGCTTTGGGCGCAGGATATAGGACAAGGTCGAGGGGCTTGTGTGAAGGGCCCCTCGGCTTATGAAAGCTGACGTGAGCTAATAGTATAAACTCCTAGTATCCTCCTTAATAATGGAGAATCAAATGGAAAAGACAATGGACAGTTAAATGGAAACTGCTATATATAGGGTTATGTAGGGGATTATAGGGGTTATAGTCTAAACACCTAGTATCCTCCTGAATAAGCCTTTTCAGGAGTTTAGACTGCAGTCCAAATGGTTCTTTTTCCAAGGATGGCAGTTTTTGAAGGGCCCTTTTTGGGCTGCGGTGTTAGTTTTTCTGGGGTAGTTACCCTGAGATGATCGGTGAAAGGGGACTTTGAACGGAAACCCTAAACCCTAAACCCTAAACCCTAAACCGCGTTTTGGGGTTTGGAGTTCCGGGTGTAATGCCTCGGCGCTAATCAAGAAACCGACCTCCCCAGAAAAATAATCCCAGTTTAGTACCGGAATATACCATAATATACTATAATCGATTATAATATACTATAATGTACTATAATATACTATAATAGACAATAATATTGGTAATTATTTAGGCCCCTATATTAGTCCGTGATAAACTAGAAGGGATGTTCGTCCTTTTGTAGGGGGTGCGGAGTCATTTTGCTGGGAGGGGGTGTCGCCCTCCCCTCTTGGGGGAGTTCACACCTTATTCCTTTTTTCTTGACTCACACCATATGGGTGGTTGTCAAAATTATGGTTCCTTTTCGGGTACCCTAAATATTAGGTGCCGTATTATAATAGGGATCCAAAAAGGGGACCATAATTTTGACAATCGCCCTTTTGCTCCCAGAAGCCATCGGAGAAGTTATTCTCCTCAGCTTCCAAAGGCTTCCCAGCAGTTTTCTTGTATGGTAATAGTAGCTACGGGAGGTGAATTGGTGCATTCAGGAGATCTTGCGCCACTTAGGACCACCCATTGCTCTGCAATTCCCAGGGTGCAGGTTACATAAGGTGGTGCCAGATTTCTTCCATGACTCAAGACCTGCTGTCACTTCAGCAAGAATTGCAGTCTTTCGGTTGTTTTTGGGGGACACCAGTTCTGAGAAATTACACATTCGCAGCTTTCATCAAATTCTGGATTCCCAAGGTTTCCCCCAAACTAGATTTAATTAGCCTTAAATACCCTAAACCCTAAGCCGTAAACCCTACACCCGCAAAGGGGTAGTATGGCAGGAGGGTTTGGGGACACCATAATCAACGTATGCGTGGTGCGCTTGTTGACCATGTGGAGTACTTGGAGGTTTAGGGTGACTATAACATAATTATGACCGGTACCACCGACAGCCTAATCAGAACAATATCAGAATTTGTGGTATAAGTACAGTGCTGGATTTTCTTTGCCCTGAACATACGACTAGATCTAGGCCCTAAACCTCAAACTCTCCACTAAATGGTAGTTTCCCAAAATAAGGGGACCGCAATATAGACCCAATATACTCTAGTCCTCACTATTGGACCCCCAGTGAGGTACCTCAAACTTTGGCAACCCCCCAAATCTTAATCCTTAAGCCCGAAGCCTGAAGCCCGCGTTTCGCAGCTGTGGCAGGCGCTGTGGATCTTCGGCCCCCCAGCGGCAGGCAAGAGCACGCTGGCTATTGAGGCTGGGTGAGGGAGATTTGGGTTTCAGGGTTTGTGGCTGTGGCAAATAAAGCTTGGTGTATGGTAGAGTCCGAGGGTGCAAGTTATGTGGAGATCCTACAGGTTCTGCAGGGGGAAGCTTGCAGAATCAAGCTTTGTCCCAGAGGTCGAAACTCTGCAGTGCACAATACTTGACGGCTACTCATAAGTGATAAGTGGGGGTATACTTGCCTGAGTTAAGCTTGAAGTACCTGCAGACCCTTTTTCTTCTCGGTCCCACAAGTGCCCCCGAGTCCTGAAAGCTCCATCTAGTTTCAGCATGTTACAGGGTTACTTAAAGGGGTCAGGGAGACCCTCAATGAATCCCTGTGAACTTTGCAGAGACCCGAGTGTATACAAAACCTTCTCACCCTAAACCCTAAACCCCAAATAGAGACCCTAAACCCTAAACCCGGAGCATTCCACGCTTCAGGCTTCGCTTTTGTTTTCCAGTTGCAAAGGTGGCGGGTGGCCACAACGGATCTTTCAAGGGATTAGGGTCTAGGTATAGGTATTTCGATTCGAGCGCCATTGAAGCCATCTTTAACTTGTTGCTTCCAGGTTTGCATCTTCAATTTTCCCAGGAGTCCTCGTCTAGGTTGCCCAGTAAAGCCCTTTTGTCTTCGTTGGGGTTCCAGGCTTCATACATTATGACTCAGTGTGTACCTGCATGTACCTGCAGGGGCATCCTTTTTTCCAGAAGCTTACCGTAAACCCTAGACCTTGAACCGCTCGGGTCCCGGAATTCATTTGTTCAGGCTGCAGCGGTCCGGTTCGGACAAGCTATGAATGCAGTTGCCAAGCTTAAACGTAAAGAGAGAAGAGTCTTTCTTGACTTGTGCTAAAAAAACTCAAGTCATGAACCCGCAGTTTTAGTCGATTAGTTATAATATAGATATCCTAAACCCTAAACCATGAAAACTTGGCTTATATATTCAACAGCAATCCAGTTCTATGGGGCGTCAGGGCATTCAAATGGGATCCTGTGGGGCTTGCAAGCCTGAATTTGGGGTTTAGGGCCCAGGGCTCAACCCAGGGTTTTCGACAATTCGGGTTCCTCTTTTTGGGGGTCCCCGATATCTAGGATTGTCCCATTTTTTGAGGCCTCCTGAGGTACGTTCTTCCCTGGCATAGACGCCCAGAGTCCCGACTGGATAGTATTTTACATGAGGGGACCATGGCCCCCAAGAATGGAGAGTAAGATTAGTCTGGATTGTTGCTAAGGAACTTAAATTGAAGTTACCGTACTGGGTAGATATAGTAATTAGTATGTTTTCCTAATTATAGTAACTTAAATGAAGTTCCTCAAAAGCAACTGGGGGCCCCCAAAATGGTACCCCTAATTTGGGGAAAACCCCCATATTGCCATAGGCAAAGCGAAGCTGCTTGGGGTTCAGGGTTGAGGTTTGAAAAGAAATTATGGGGCTTAGGGCTGAGCGGTGGAGGTCGAAAAGTTTAGGGTTTAGTTGCAATCACAGTTCAACGGGAAATGTTGGGTACTGCCCCCCCTTACTAACAGTTGGATAATATGTATAATCGGGTGGTATATATAGCCCTTAATATGACCCCTAATATAGACTGTTACTGGGTGGGGGCAGTACCTAAGGGAGATGTTCAAAGGTTTGGTCTTTTTTGCAATCGGCTGTGAGCTCGTTTAGACAAACGTGCAATTGCTTGATAACATGTGTGGCTCTGACGGTTTTGCAGATTCTGAAACAGCTCGAACAATAAACTTCAGGAAGCGTCATTATGGATTTTCTTACAATGCCTTCCAAATCATCATCACGAAGACAACTTTTTTTTCACAATGACCTCCTTGTAATCCTCTTATGTTGTTGGTTTCCCGTGTTATTTTCATTTGAGAAACCCCTGTTTCAGGAGAACTTCATCGACACAGGAATGTCTAGTTGGGACTTCCCGTCAAGGCATGGGAGCACAGAATCCCTAAACCCTTGACCGTGTGAATCAAGGACTTTTGAAAGTAGTTTGCCACACATAGGCCTCTCCTCGCGGACTTCCAGAATTTGTTCCTAAATCCTGCACCCAAATCCTAAATCCTAAACCCTAAAAAGGCTATGAATCCTAAACCTCTAACTCTTAACCCTAACCCAACTATGAACTTTAAGCCCCAAACTGTAAACCTGACACAATATTTCCTAAGCCATACCCCGAACTCTAAACCCTAAACTTAAAACCTAAACTCCATGGCCAGCGGTAGCGTTGCCAAGTTTCATGACACCCCCCTAGATATTTGATATTTCCCAGTATGCTACAGTAGACCACAATGAAAATGCTTAATGTTAGGGGGTCGGGGGCTGAATCTTAGGGGGAGTAATTATTCTGTTCAACCAGCAAAGTTTCAAGCTCTTAAGCCGATGGTGGAAAAAAGATTTAGGGTTTAGGTTTAGGGTTTAGGGTTTAGGGCTTCTAAAGTATGTAGAATGGAACTTAGCCCCTTTGAATCCTAAACACTTAGAAGCTTGAACAGAGAAGCTTAAACCACATTGAGACCCAGGTGAATGCGGATGGCAATGAGATCCTTGCCTGAGCGTTCAGAAGTGTCGGGAGATAGAGGTCCCTCAAATTCGCGGGCCTTTTTTGTTATGTGGTGTTTGTGTCAGGATATAAGAATAGCAAGCACAAGGTTATCCTACCCTAAACCCTAAACCGTGTGGCTAGATGGGGAGGGAATTCCCAATGTGCTGGCGCAGATTGCCGCGAAGTCTGCTTTGCCGGTTGCAGGTACTTGCAAGGCTCCGTGAAAGGCGGCGGTGCATAGGGTTTAGGGTTTAGGATTTAGGGTTTAGGGTGCTGTAGTGGAGAAATCGTGCACCCTTAGGAGCCTAATCATTATTTGATTTTGTGATATGCGGTGTGTAATTCGGAGCCTAATCATATGCTAATTCTTTTGAAATGGAATGTTTAAGGTAGTGCAAGATTTGCTGCATCTGAAGTATGCCTGGGTTTGTATGAGGGGGTTGTGTGGCGGTGTCATTATTGTGGTGACAGTTCCAAGGATCCGTGATGCTCACAACGGCTTCCGCCGTGTGGCTGAGCACGGCTTTGATCATCACGTTCTCCATAAAGATGCCTGGGACACCCTCAAGGATGGGTTGGTGGTTCAGGTTATAGTCCGCGTTAAATAGATAGAGTATGGGGTATATGAATATAGGGATCTTATTTTAATATACCCCAAAGCCATATTTTATCTACTCAAGGGGGACTATAGGGCTTAGAGTTCAGGGCTTGCGGCTTGGAGTCTAGGGTTTGGGGTTTGGGGTTTGGGGTATATTATACCTCTAAAATCCTAAATCTTGTACCCCTTAAACCCTGAGCCTTATGCCCCTTGGACCCTAAACCTTGTACCTGTACCCCGTAAAGCCTAAACCATGGCTCTTTTAACCCTAAACCTGAGAGCCCTCAAACCCTCAGCTCAAATCTTCCTCGGCGCCACAGGAGACTGGATGTGTGGAAGGCTGCTGAGGGTTTAGGGGTCCCTTTCTGGATTTCTTTGTCTTGCGATCGAAAGTTGGGCTCCCCTGTCTCGTATGGACCTGCTGTAGAAGCCTGAATATACCAGTGTTATCGCTTCATCTTCCTTGTACAACTCAGGTAGAACATACCCCAGAATGCTATTTCCAATTTAGTAGGCTCCTATGTTCGCGATTTATAGCTGGGTGTTGAGGTACCATATGTTGTTCAGACGTGCTGCAAAGACTCTTCGCAAAATTTACTCCTGTTGCACTTAAACCCAAAGCCCTGCGTGAGCAGTACCTTCAATGAGGATGGCATATTCCCCGGCATAGAGTAGTGCCAATGTAGGTAAGAGAGGCCTCGTTTCTCCAACATTCTTGATGGCTCACGGCTCCAGCCTTAGCCTTACTGGCTTTCTCTATGTATGTATATATATACATGTATATATATATAGAGAGAAAGAGAGAGAGAGGGGGAGACAGTGGATGCTCGTTTATAATTCTGTACAATAATCACCATATGATACTTACTGGCAGTTTCCCTACATAGGGGGACCCCAACATAGACCCCTCTACATTGCAATCCTTACTATGGAGACCCCCAGGCAAGTACACCTAACTTTGGGAAACACTTAAAAATATCCCGATAATAGTCATTATATTCCTTTCACTCCTGCTTAAGCACCCCTGAGCAGACCCCTTGGATCCAGCAAATCAAGAGTTTTCTACAGTTCAGGGTATAGGGTTTTGAGGTTAGGGTTTAGGGTTTCGGCTTTATGGTTTAGGGTTAGGGTTTAGGGGTTTAGGGTTGTTGTAACAATAAAACTTCCTGGTGCTGAGAAGGGAAGGGGAAATTGTAACTGAACATGGACACTACCATAAAACTACAGGATTCATCACGGGTGTTGCCATTTTGTGTTCTGTAAGCCTCAAGCAAATTTCTTCTCGGCAAGGAACACTACCGGTATCGCTGATACTTGCAGTGTAGCGCGCACGCACCCACCCAACACCCTAAACCCTAAACCCTAAACCCTGAACCTGAACCCTAAACCCTAATCAACCCTAAGACCCTAAAGCCCCCCCAAATGCTAAATGAACATCTTATTCTTATTGCTTGGTAGTCCCAAAACAGGGGGTCCCCAGTATAGACCCTCGGGTATTCCTTATTTTGGGATTCGCCCAAAAAGGTACCCCTCTTTTCGGGAAACCCCCCATATTATGATCCAGGGCTACGGGCTTAGGGTTGAGGGTGCAAGTTTTACTGCAGGTACTTTGGCTTTGGAGGGGTCATGTTGTTTTTCAGAGCAGTTTAGGAGTGCAAGTTATTCTAAGGTTCATGCCGTCTTGACCCGCTTCAGGGTTTAGGTTTTGAGGTTTAGGATTAAGGTTTGGGGTTTCAGCCCTAAACCCTAAACCCTAAACCTCAGGGTTCAGGGAAGCTCCGTATCCTCATGACAGCTCCCACTATTCCCATGCAACTACTAACCCAGTTTTGCTGACTTCTCAACGTAGCTCCTCAAACCCCAAGCCCGAAACCCTAAACCCTAAACCCCTAAACCTAAAACCCCAAATCCTGAAGACCTAAAACCTAAGATTTGTTGCTTCGGTCGCAGGCTTGAAGAAGTTTATCCTCAAGCAGGCAATTGCGCGCCTCTGCTCATGTTAATATGCCCTGCTTACACCCTGGCCATCAATTCCTAAGCACGGTTTGGGTTGATGGTAGATTCACGGACTTCCTGTCTTTTTGCTTTGTATTCTTGGCGTCGGCGTTCTTCTGCTGCTGTGCCATTTTTTCTCGAACCTACATATCACCCAAATCCTATACCCAAAACCTTACACCTTAAGCCTTAAACCCTAAACCCTAGCTTCAACCCTACAGAGTACAAAGCTGAACACCGAGATGGGGCCCTCTGTTTATGGAAATCTGAAAGCATGTTCGTCCATAGGGTGCAGACCCTGAACCCTGAACCCTAAGCCCTAAACCCTGAATCCCAGGCCCTCAGCCCTAGACCCTAAACCCCACATTTGCCTCGTCTCCTGCATCCTCTCCTTCAAGGGTTATTAGAAGGGACCCCGTATCCCAATACGCCAATATAGAGTGCTTGTACTAGCCCCTTTTTTCCTCGTTCCTCCATCCTTCTGAACCCTAAACTATTGGCCTTAAACGCTAACTCCATCCTGTCTGCAGTAAGGAATCGCCAGAATGTAGTTTTACCGGACTGCGCACTGTGCCTCGGTTCTTCGCATTTACAGTTTGGGGTTTGGTGTTTCAGGTTTGGTTTGGTGTTTATTGTTTGGGTTTCAGGGTTTAGTTAGGGCTTCTGGACTTGGGTCTGGTTTCAGGGTTTACTTGTGAATCAGTCTTTTTAGTAGCTCCTCAAATCCTCAAGGAGATGGCAGTCTCTGTTCTCTTTTCCACTAAGCCCTAAATCATAATTAAAACCTTATGCCTTGGAGAAAAGGTTCGACTGGAAAAAACAACCTAAACCCCAAGCACCTCAAACCCTATGCCCCAGGACTTAAATCCTTATTCCCTACTCAACAGGCAAGTTTAAAGTTCAGACCCGCCGGCTACAAATCCTGCACTCACGAATCTTTCGTTCATTTTTCATGTAGGAAGCCCTATGGGGACGCCATGGATCCTAAAGCCTAAGCTCTAAACCCTAAAGAGGGCTTCGGCAGAGTTCTAAGGAGTCCTTTAGGGTTTAGGGTCCCCATAATCCCCGAACATATCCCTTATTGTGCCCTTCGGGCCTCCGTGGGAGTCCTTATTGGGGTTTGGGAGTTCCACCCTGATGCTTTTTTTGCTTCTGCGGCGTTCATTTGGGTGCCTCTTATCGCTTTATATAGGACCCAGCTCAGCATGTGAGCTGTAGTCTAAACTCCTTAAAGGTGGCTATATAGGGGATGAGAGATGTGAGTATTCTAGGGATGATTAAGGTAATACCAGGAGTTTAGATTATGGCTCATATAGCAGCTCACCGTGTGAGATTCTCAGAAATCATTCCATACCATCCTCAAAATGAACCTCCATGATCACCTTTTAATCTCTATATGAGCTATAGTCTAAACTAGTTGAAGGGGGTTTATATAGGGGATTATATAGGGGACAAGTATCGGCTTTATTAAGGGGGCTACTAGGAGTTTAGACTATATCTCATAGGCATTTTCAGGGTTGCTGAATATAGGAGTCGGAAAGGGGCGGCTCATAGGAGGGGACCCATAACTAAGGCTTCTCTCAGACCTCCCTAAGACCTCCCTACGGCTTTCTCAGGGTCTCCTTGCCTGGGGCCCACTTTCAAAAATCTATCATCCTAACCCCTGAACCAGAAATTGTATTGGCTACAGTCTAAACTCGTTAAAGGGGGTTAAGAAAGGCATTATAAAGGGGACTACTATGGGGCTTAGTAAGCGGGATACTAGGAGTTTAGACTGTAGCTCATATGAGTAGTATTTTATTTGGGGATACTATGGTACCCATTATAGAGTACGATTATATCCTACTTTTGGGGTATAGTATTTTATATAAGGAACATAATCTTACTAGCTTCAATCACCAGAAAACACTACTCATATGGGTACCCCTCAGGGTTTCTGCAAAGAAGAGCCCCTCCCAGATTTTTGATGGCCTTGAAGCCTCCAAACAAAGAGCCTGAAGCCACGAAAGGGTTTTGGGTTTAAGGGTTTAGGGTATAGAGGTTTAGGGTTTAATGGTTTCAAGCTCTAGTATAGGCTCCAGGGGTGTAGGTTTAGAGTGCGGGGTTCTGGGTGTCTCGTGCAGAAGATTTCGATTTTCAAGTCCTAAAATGCTCTGGAAATTTAGACGCTACACAGGTCAAAAGAGATCGTAACAACCAAATCCCCAAAGCCCAAAAAACCGGAAACATTAAACCCTAAGCCCTGCAGCATCCTTCACCCTGAGCCCTGAACCCAAATCTGCCTACCGAACATCAAGAATCCTGTGCTAGAATCCCAAACCCAAAATCCTAAACCAAAAAGCACCAATCCCAAGCTTCAATCCCTAATCCACTCAACATCAATCCTGAGACCCTAAACCCTAATCCTTAACCCGAATCCAAAACTCTGATCTTGAACAAAAACCTCCGAAGCCCACCTTCAAAATCACTAACCGCAAAGCTCTTGACCCTAAACCCCCATCACTCCTAACCCCCTAAGCCCCTAAACCCACAAGCCCCGAAACCCTAAACAAAACCCGACCGCACCAGTTTCCACTTCCTCTTCCATGATCCTTAAAAAACCCTCTAAAATTCTTATACATCTGTACACAAACCCTATTTACCCTAACCCCTACACCCGAACCCTTGAACCCTAAACTCTAAACTTCTTGTAAAGGAGGACCTTACCCTAAACCCCTAAATCCAAAACCCTAAACCCTAAACCCTTAACCCCAAACCCTATAAACCTTAAACCCTAAACCCTAAACCCCTAAATCCGAAACCCTAAACCCGTAACCCTGAACCCTAAACTATTTGAAACCAAAAAGCGAAAACATCATTACACCCTAAACCCATTTTTCTGGGCACCAGGAAACCTGAGCGCGTCAAGGACATGTTGAAGTCGTTAGAAGATGCTGTGGCTCGACTCGAAGGGTTTGAGGTTTTAGGGTTTTGCGGATTAGGGTTTAGGGTTTAGGGCTTTCGGTTTAAGGACTGCATAGGGTGTAGGGATTTAGGGTTTAGGGTTCAAGAGATTTGGGGTTCAGGGTTTAAAGATTGCATCGTGTTTAGGGTTAAGAGATTTAGGGTCTGAAGGTCTCATCGGGTTTAGGGTTAGGGTTTGAAGATTGCATGGGGTTCAGGGTTCAGTATTTCGAAGGCTGAGGTAGCCTTGGGAAGTATAAGGAGCCCTTAGCAGGAGCAGTGGGGATACTAGCTTACTTACTCGCCTTGGGGTTTAGGGTTTGGCCACAAATCATTACTGCCAGACCCTTTAACCCTCCTGTAAACCCCTACATACGCCCAGTTCGCATTGAATTTCCAATTTTCTTGTCAGTGGATGCTCCATTATTGAGGTAATGTAGCACTATTGGAAACCCTAACCCTAAACCCCCCAAAGCATCCCTGATTTTGATGTAGCCGCTCTTCACCATTATAGAAAGCCAAACCCTAAATCCTCAACCCTAAGCCCTAAACCCTAAGCCCTAAACACTAAGCCTTACCCTCGTGTTGGCACACCCTCCCATATACGATTCACCTCCAGGTCAGCCTGGCACTTGATGTTCTGAACCCTAAACCTTTAACCGATTTAGAGGGTTTAGGGTTTGGGGTTTAGGGTTTAAGGATTGGGGTTTAGGGTTTAGGGTTTGGGGCCTGTCAGGCCTTGCAATTGCAAAGGCCCCCGGAGTGGTACCAAGCTCTCATGTGTTCTCCTACCATACCCCTTATACTACAAGGTTCCTCCTTACTTAGTCTTTATCCGTACTTGTCTTGATATCATTCCAGTTTAAAAAAGGGGAGAGCGCACGGCGAGGGTAGTAGGGCAACCTATCAAATATGAGAGGATTCCTGATACAAAGAGGAGATTTGAATGAAGTCTGCTAACGTCCGGATCTGGCGATCAGGGCTTACAACTCCTCCGCAATTCGAGTACTGCCGCTACCCCGGTAACAGGTGGATCATAAGAATAAATTGTACATATATATGTGTATATATACACGTATATGATATGAATAAATAAATAAATACATATGTATATAGAGCCCTTAATATGACCACTGTTGCAGATTGTTACACAATGGGGGACAATGGGGGTAGGACAAAGTCCATACTATTTCCAGGGGTCCTTCACATCTCAACTTTGAAATCCCAGGGTCACATTTTTTCGTAGGGTTTAGGGTTTAGGTTTATGCCCCAAAGTCTAAATCGGCCCTAAAAGCCGTAACGCTAAACACCATAAACGAGCTCCCGAAAGTGGGGTTTTGTACAAGAGCATGAATTTCGTTTCCATAGTATGGGTGCATAGTGCACCATACGGTCTCCTTACTGTAGCAACTTCATTCACGTTCCTGCACACCCCACTTTTACCCTATGAATCCCAAGTTTCCACTTCACTTTCCATGTGATTTGCCACTGGATTCTCCACTGTATCAGCGAGCTCCTGAGCAGCAACCCAGTAAGCCCCATTTTACACACCAACCTGGGAAACCCCTGAGCCCTAAAACCTAAACCCCAGATCCTAGATAGGCCCCAAACCCCAAACCCTAGACCCTAAACCCTACGTAGCTAGTCCTGAGGGCTACGAGATGTACGCGATCTGCCTCTATGCAGACCAATCGGAAGCCGAGAGGCAGGGAGACTCAGGCGTAAACCTGAAGCTTCATGGGATAGATTTTCGGGTTTCGGGTTTAGGGGTTTAGGGTTTAGATGTTTAGTTTCAGGGTTTAGGGGTTGGGGGGCACTATAAAACCCAGAGACAAATATTTCATATACAAAGCTGGTTTTACCACCGAGTCCTCATGCCCATATGAGCACGTACCTAACATTAGAACTCCATCTCAGACGATTCAATCAGCCATAATTGCCTATCTCGGACAAAAACCGCCACACGAGGAGTCACTAGAGTCTCAGATTATATTTAACTCTACACATGCGTATAGACAAATCTCCCATCGACGCCTGGGTGCGCCACGTACCCACTGGGCAGAACTCACCATGGCAGAAACTTATCTTAGACTGCAGCATCAACACACATATTTCAGACCTCCGAGCACTTATGAAGTTGATCACCCTTTCTATAAATTTCTCCAGCGATCTGATATACACGCGGCACACTCTGCGCAATTAAATGTTACTCCTATTTTTCGTACCCTTTCCCCTATAGCACAAGACCGTTCACAGTGGAAGCGCCTGGATTTTCCTTTTATAGTTTCTTTCCAAGCTCTGAAAGGGCTGCTGAGAGGTAGTTCGGAATTGAACCTGCCTTTTGCTTTAGAGAGCGAGAGAGAGAGGGTCTATTGGCTAGGGTTCAGGGTTTAGGGTATATCTCAACCTTCTGCAGAACCTCAAAGCCGCAAGGCCCAAAAACACCCTCAACCTTAGACTCTAAACCTTAAATCCTAAATTTCACTCCCCTGAGCAACCCTAGATCCTAGACCCTTAAACCCCTAACCTTCAACTGCACCAGGAAACCAGTAGTTTGCATTTTTTCCATTGTCCTTACTTGTATGCTCGCAATGTATCCTTACAGAATCCCTAGAGAGGACCTTCTCCCTCCGTATATTGTGCACTAGACCTTAAACACCCATAAATCCTAAGATTGAAATCTTAAAGCCCAAGCATTAAACAACGATAAATCCTAAGCCTTCATGGACGCAGGCGGGGCCGCTTGAGATCTGTGCAGACTGGCAAGGCGCCTTCAATTGCGTAATGCCCTTGAGGGTTTAGTTTAGGGTCGAAGATTAAGGTTTGGGGTTTTATTGGGGGTTGAAGTGGATGTCATGAGGCTTTACTTGAAGGCCCCCAATTTCGGGAAACTTTCAAATGCCCTTTGAGGCTGCGGATGCAGCATACTAGCAGAGCAACAGTTTTCATGGTTTCCCTAATCTTTCCCCGTATACTACCTCTGCCTCGGTTCCCCTGTGATTAAGCTCTGTTAGCCTGAGTTGAGGCTGCTTGAGGTGAATCATGGGGCAAGAACAGAAGGTGGGCTTCAGGGACGTAGTAGCGGAGTAGTTGCCCTGATTTTTTTGTCGGGTCTAGATAATCCTAGTATAGCTATGCAGCTAACTTTTCTTGGGCCAGGAAACTCAACAACTAGCGGGAAACCAAGAAGTCCTGAAACTACATGATAGCGCTGCTTGTCTACCTCGATCAACCTAAGCCCTCAGCCCTCTACCCTAAACGCCAACCACCAGCAACAACTTGTGCTCTGACATCCTCGCCCCTTCACAATCTAGGTCTGACTCATCTAGTCTTCTTTATTGCTTGCTGATCGCAAGCAGGGAAGAGAAGGAGGGGAACAGGGAAATTACTGTAGTCCGCTTAGGATTTCTCATGTTTATTAGAGCATGAACTATAAAAAAGAGTTTTTATGTGATAGGCCCAAGGGAAGTGCAAATTATTCTTTTAGGGATGTTACAGGTGCTGCTAGACGGACGCATTCCTCCATGCCCTGCTAACAATAACGGATTCTCCTCAGCACGTCCCTTAGGTTTTCCCGCGTTACTCCGTCTTCATTAACCAAAAGGGGGCTTCCCAAAATTAGGGGTACCTATTGCGGCCCCCATAGTAAGGATTATGGTATTCAGGAAAATGATTAGCTGACAGTAAGTAAGAGGGTAGCTTGAGCAGGGGCCAGTGTAGGGTTTGTGATTATCCTAAACCCTAAACCAACATTGCTTTTTAATTTGTGTGGCAATTCCTAAATGCAGTAGCCTTTTGCGTTACTGTAGGGGCCTTATTGGATTAAAGTTGGGATTTGGGGTAGCTTCTACGAAGGATATGCAAGGGTTCTGCGGAATAACGGTGGTAGGTTTTCAGGATGCCACAGTACTCCATCCCCTCAAATCTCATCCAGCCACGGCGAAGAATCAAATGCCTGCATTCAGGGTTTTCATTGCGAGGGCTTTGAACACCTCAGCCCTCGACAGTACAGACCTTTACCATAAGTCAAATGATAGTCATTGGGTCCTTAGTGTAGCACTGGGGTAACCCAAATCGCCTTATCAGTCTACTTCGGGTTTTAGAATGCCACATGAGCTCTCCAAATTCGCAACCGTTCCTTCATGGGAATATGTTTCCTCTGGGTCATTAAGGAGCGCATACCCCGTATTCATAAACCCACCTCCTTGATAGGGATTATAACAGGGATCCTAATATTAAGGCCCTTCAAAGGAGGGGGTTTATTAATCATGGGCCTAAGCGAGGATGAATCCTTCCCCCTAACCATGAACCTCCGCACTTCCATTATTCACACGTTTTATATACATAGTTTTTCACGCGGGTGGGAAGGTTTACGAAACCCTAACCCCTATAGTTGGGTGGGAAGGTTTACTATTAAGGGGGGGTTCAGGCCCTCCTTCCCTGGCAAGCGCGGTTTAAGGTTCAGGGTTTATGATAGACTCAACAACCTGCCCTACACCCTAAACCCCCGTAGACTCTAAAGCCAGGCATACAATCCGAAGTTCCACCAACCAAGTTGTCCTTGGGGCAGCAGCTGTCATGTGGGGTAGAATCAGTTCAGGATTTAGGATTCAAGGCGCATAGTATGGAAGCTAAAGCCCTAAACCGCTAAAGCTTGAATATGAATTCCTCCGCTCATATTGTAACTCAGTGCACTAGAAGCAAACCGAGAGCACTCTGATAGTTCAGGCCCCTAGACGGCTCAGACCCTAAATCCTAAAACCCTGAGCCCTAAACCCTGAATCCTAAAATCGTTCAGGAATTCTGGTAGGCATGTCATGCTTTCAGCTAATGTGGGTTTACGTGGAAATTGCTCACCTTTTTTTGTTGTTTAGGGTTTAGGGTCTAGGGTTTTGGAGTTTGTTTTCAGTCTTCAACCCAAACCCTAGAACCTTTGCCTAGACCCAGAACCGAAGTCCCTACACCCCTAAACGCGCTCTTGCTAAGGTCCTACTTATTTCCTGGGTCCTAATTATGGGCCCTCAGTTTATATAGACCCTAGGATCAAGGGCCAACCTTTAAAAACCATCCCACCTTTCCAACGAAGGCCTCAGGTAAGAAAGTAGTCTCGTGTTCCAAATTCATGTGAAAGTTTTGGGTAATTTAGAAAGAAAACATCAAAACACGATAGTACCTTCAATAGGGGATCTGACAACACGACAGTACCTGTCAGAGGAGAACTATACAGAAGACAGCACCTGCAAAGCGGGATCTATCAAGATTTGCAAAGGTTTGTTTTTGAGATTTCATGTTACCTTATGTATTGCCGGACCAGGCTTAACCCTAAACTCCTAAACCTTTTGGGTTTCAAGTGTCGGGTGTACGGTTTGGATTCTTCCATGGGTGCTCGCTGTTCACTTGAGCAGGGATGTCGCGAGGATTCGAACAACCTTTCCGATTCTATCTAAACCCTAAACCCTGCAATAATAAACGTGCACCCAATATATCATCATTGAATATTCGGAGGAATATTCATCTATACAGGGGTGGGGTGATAACGATCAGGAGGAAGCGGCCTACTGATCGAGGGTTCCCAGAGGTTCAGGATTCAGAGATCAGAAATTTCCAGCGTTTAGGTTTTACGATTTCCCAGGAAGATGGTCTTCTTCGAATGTGGAGCTTGATATGGCTTGCATGACCCGAGGTGCGTTCTAATTCTCAATGGGGAATCATGGCATGCTAGTATGGAGTGTTCCCCGGCCAAAAGGACTCCTGACCCCAACAAGGTCCAACCGGGCCCAGCCGTTGCTCAACGTCTTTGTGATTCCGGGTGAGCCTGCTATGGTGGCCTAAACAGCTAAACCCTAAAACCTGAATCCTAAACCCTACACTCTAAACCTTACACTGCCTTAAACCCTCAACCCTAAACCTTAAACCCTAAACCCTAAACCTTAAACCCTAAACCCTAAACCCTAAACCCCAAACATCCCCAAACCCAAAACCCGCAGCACCTCCCAGGCGAGGGCACCTTGGAAGTTGCTTCTTTCTGGGAGACTCAGATGAGGCACTTTGGGTAGGGTTTAGGGTTTAGGGTTTAGGGTTTAAAAAGGGATTTAGGGTTTAGGGTTTAGGGTTTAGGGATTTAGGGTTTAGGGTTTAGGGGGTTTGGGATTTTAGGGTTTAGGGATAGGGGATTTGGGATTTAGGGTTTAGGGATAGGGGATTTGGGGTTTAGGGTTTAGGGATAGGGGATTTGGGGCTTAGGGTTGAGAATTTGTTCCTGAATTTGGGGCATATGTTTCCTGAATTTGGGTTCTTGGGGTTATACGTTGGTTGTAGAGGGGTTATATTGGGATAATGGAAAAGAGAATGGAAATTACTATAATGGGTTGTATAGGGTTTAGGGTTTAGGCTTTGGGGGTTTGGGGTTTAGGGTTGAGAATTTGGGGCTTAGGCTTTGGGGCGTCTCTCCCGTGTGCAGACTACACGGGTTTAGGATTTTGATTTTGGGCTCGGGGATTAGCTTTAAGGTCAGAGACTGAGTGACTGTATGATTCGGAAGATTATCCTCTTGAAAAGGTTTAATCGGGATTGCATAGGGGGCTTTGGAGAGGGGGGAGCTACAGAAAGGGAGACAGAGAGAGGGCAAGAGATCGACATACAGATAGACAGATAAGTAGAGATAGATGAATTTGTTTATGTTGTGCTCGAGAAGCCAGCCGGTCTATGAGGCTTCAGGGACTGTACTCACCCATGCTACATTTGGAAATGGGGAGAAACCGAAACCGCCAGATCGTGCAGAGTGCGTCGCCATGAGGGTTTAGGCTTAGGGGGAATTGGGGTTTGGGGTTTAGGGTGATTATTCTAGGGCTATATTGAAGATGACTTAAGTTGTAGTCTTGGGGTCTTTTCCATCCCCGACGAAGCACAAGTAAGTGCATGAGTCCTTTACTTCGTGGTTCTGGGAGTGTATATGTACACCTGCAGTTTGCAGATGACATTTGAAGTTCTGTTGGAGTTTTATTTCCAGGTCTGGACCTCCTTTCTGGTCCAAACCATGCGCCCTGAATCTTATATGCGCGTACTTACTGGGGGTTAGTATGCAATGAAGGAATTTGTTATATAGGGATTCTAGGATTGTATTCCCTAATTTTTAACTAAGCCCCAGTAAGTTTATGTTCAGGCACAGCGAAAGCTTCGGGAGCATTGCCACTTGGCTTGCACTGCGGAGGTCTGTTGCCGGCCAGTTTAACCCGCGTTGACCGCATTTGTAGCCAGTTTTCCAACTGGACTGCACAGGTTTAGGATTAAGGGTTTAGGTTTCCAGCTAACATCACGAGTCTGGGTTCAAAAAGCGTTTTAGGGTTTTAAAGTTTAGGTGCACAAAGGGATTGCACCTGCTTTTACCAACTTCCACACAGTCGCCTTCGAGGTGGAACGGGCTTTGCACGGTTAAACCCCTAGGTAACCCCTATATTCTTCATGTTTCGGCATATGCTGCAAGACTGCAAGAACCCAAAACAACCCGGGTTGCGTAGCGCATGTGCCTGAGATAGTGTAATGATTTGATTCACCTTGCCTTTGCCAATTTTCCTTCTTTAGCTATATTTGTACGTGCTACCTGAGCAGAGTATGATGGCTCCCGACGCTGCTAAACTCCAAACCCATAAGGAGTTCTACGATGCTGGATCGACGCCGGCAAGACGCATCGAAAAGGATGAATTTGAGAGTCTCGGTGCCACACGGTTAAGATCCAGGGCATCTCACTTGCGGTCCCTTAATTTTTGCAGGAATTTATTCGAAGGTTCATGTGTATGTATTTACAATTACGCAGAAGCTTGCCAGGAATCATGCCTTTGACAGTAGGAAGTAGGAAACGGCCAGAAGGTTATGATTCTTTACAAGGTTCCATAAATTGGACTCCTTCCCAAGGATTCACGTGGCAGACCCATGAAAGCTTGGCAAGGAGTTCCTGCAAACCCAGTCACGTGCGGTAGAACCCGCACATATTGCCTAGGGCTTAGCATGAATTGGAGAGCTTCAGGTGTAGAATCCACATTCCTTTTGCAGCTCATCGTCCCCCTTTTAATGACCCACAAAATTGGAAAAAGGAAGGGGGCCTCCAGATTTCCCACTTCGGCAAGCCTGGCAGCCTTACCTAAAACTCCAAACCCGACCTTTGTACCGAAACAAAAGTCCTAAGACCCTGAAGCTGAAACTTACTGGTTAGGGTTTAGGGTTTAGGGTTTAGGGCTTAGGGTTCAGGAGAATATATGATATAGGGATTATGTTTTATTCCCTCCTTCTCTACGCTCTACTACCCACCAGTACATAAACCGTCAACCCATACGATGCACCGAACCTTCCACGCCTCAAGCAGAATACGGAATCAGTTGAGGGCTGTCTGGGTACCTCTTACGGGTATCGTTTTTTTGCTGTTTCTTCGTTGGTATGAACAGTTAGGAAAATCCTGGCATGTGAAACCTATTCGCAGACTTGAAGCCCTCATCCCTAAACCCCAAATCTACACCCCAGTCCTGAAACGAAAGCTCCTCAGCCCCAAAATCTTCAAACAACATGCCTCGAAACCGAAGACCTTGAAACCTTAATTCTAAACCCTTGAACCTAAGCCCTTAAACCGCAAATCCTAGACCTTGAACTCTAAACCCCGCGTCAGCCCAAAATCCTGAACCCCCAGAGTCATTAGGATGCTGATTCGGCATGCGGAGCGAAGCCGGAGACGATCGCTCTGCAGGCGTGGGAGGATAAGAGTATTCACAGAATGTCAGAGCACAGGCAAAGGTGTAGGGCTGAGGATTTTCGGGTGTAAGATCTACGGATTGTAGTAGTTTCCATTTTCTTTTCCATTATCCCTATATAACCCCAAATATATTGCAGTAGTTTCCATTTTATTTTCCAATATCCCAATATAGCCCCAATATATACCCCAAACCCTAAACCCTACAAACTTTAGTGTGTTTGGGAGAAAAGGTTCAGGCTCAGGGTCATATAACCTATATTACAGTAGTTTTCATTTTATTTTCCAATATCCAAATATAGCCCCTAAAGCCTAAGCCCTAAACCCTAAACCCAATATAACCCCAATACCCAATATATGAATAGGCATTCAGGGCCTAGGGGAGCGCTACATGGCATCCTTCATGTGTTGCAACTAACCTTCCTTGCGGATTTGTTCAGGGTTCAGGGTTTAGGGTTTAGGGCTTAGGGTTCAGGGTATCAATAGACGTTTTAAAGATATCTGGGAACCCTACGCTCTACACCGCAAACCCTAAACCTAACAACGGCTGCCAATCCTGCCATGATGGAGCTTGGCATGACCATCCTGGTGAGTCCCCTATTGATTTTCATGACGGTTTGCATCAGGATAGGATGAGAACTGCTGCTGGGAAACTCTGAACTCTGAACCATAAATCCTGAACCCTAAACCCCAAACCCTAAACCCCGAACCCTAAACCCTAAAACCCTCAACCCTAAGCCCTGAACCCTAAACCCTAACCCCAAACATCATGTGACGGCTCATGTGTGAGGACCTGCTGGAGACAGGGAGAGGATCCTGGGGTTGATGGCTTCCTCGGTTTAGGGTTCAGGGTTTGGGGAGTAAGGTTTAGCATTTAGGGTTTAAGGTTCAGGGTTTACGGTTTAGGGGTTTAGGGTTTAGGGTTTGGGGTTTAGGCGTAGTTGTCGCACCTCTTGATCCCTACACCGCCCTTATATCACTGCCTTAAGGTGGGGGCTAACCGTGCTCTACTAACATGGTAACAGCTAAAGTCATTGACAATCTTATGATTCTAGATCTCTATAGGTATTACTAGAGGACCTCAAATAGACTTCAAACTCATCGTACTGGTGGTTAGAATCCCTACGTAATTCCCATAAACTTTGCTCCATTTCCCTACTAACCACCAGTAAGTTTTATTGGCAATCATCGAGGCCCCTGCATTACTAAGCTGTGCCTCAACAGGCCGGATGAGGGCTGGGGGCCCTCGATTGCAGATAAGTGGCCTGGCGCATTGGTGAATCGGTTTTGGGTTGAGGGTTTACCTCTAAACCCTAGACCGGATTTCTGAAAGTGGGGGTTCTTACGCACTCAAGGGACCAAGGGATACATAGGGAATACATCGCAAGTATGGGGGTCCCTATTAGGGATTGTCTTCACAAGCTCCCATACCTCTGGGGTTGCTTAAAGGGCTTCTAGGGGTTATATCAGGTCTAGGGTTTAGGGTTATAGTAGGGGCCAGAAAGTAGCATAATCATGAACAACCAAGCGGCAAAGAACATGGAACACTGTCATGGAAACTGGGATAATAGGGATATCTGGGGATCATGTAACTTAGAAGCTGTTGTACATACCTATCTATGATTACCAAGAAGCTTCCCTGGCAATCATTAGAACCCTTATGTAAGTTTCGTAGAAAAGTCTCAAAGCCCCAGTCTAACTGTTCAGCACCCCAAGTTAGTCGGCTTTTCCTTCATAGACCTCTTGCTGGTGGTTCGTAGGGAATGAAGAAATAGGACAAAGCCAGGAATGTCATGGATTGTGATTTCTCATCAACAAAGCCAGCTCACATCCCTGAGATCAAAGTTCAGGCAACAGTACAGTTTTTTGCTAAAGCGTTCTTTCTTCTCGCGTGCTTTTATTGAGGAAGCCTTTTTAACGTTTTCCTTCTACTGGGACTTCCCGAAAAGCGTCTCCATCTCTGTTGGAAGTCCTTAAGTATTTGAAGATCTTTCTCACCCGCTGCTCAGTCCGTCATGATGCACGTCATAGGTAAAGGCAACTTCCAGTACCTGAAGTTCCATTTGTAATTGCAACTTACGTATCAGTCATACTGATAGCACTTGTCTTATTTATGAGTCACACCCATAACACTTTTAGAAGCTCGGAAGTCCCCCCAAAGTTATACTTGGCATATAACGTACAGTTATAAGTTTTACAGAAAGGACTGTTGTGGCGTG
>CAJNIZ010045498.1:449-17881 GCA_905231905.1 Symbiodinium pilosum
ACCGTCACGAACGTACCCGGAGCCTACTACCACTAGTACGACAAATAGTAATAAAACACTAGTAGGCGATTGGCCGCAGGCTAAAGGTTGAAGAGCTTAGTTGTTAGACCAGTAACAAATCCATCTCATGCAACTAGGATTTCGATTCATGGATTGTTGGTCCCAAATTGGGCATCAAATATATGCACTCACCCATATTACTCTTGAACTCAAGAATCATACTTCATGTAATGACTCCGACGGGCACAGGAAATATGCAGACCGTCTGGGGTTAAAGGCTAGTATCTCCCGCTTAGAAGCATCTCGTGAAGGTCTGCATTGATCAGCGCCATTACCTAACACAGTCCTAAACAGTCAAAACTAACAAAAAACTGCGTTCAAAAATTGCACAAGGATCCCTAGGTCCTATGTCCGCAAAAGAGAAAAAGATGCACCAAAATGCGCACTTAAGAAAAGAACTGTAGTTCGGAGGTCGTAGAAATCAGGACCTTGCAAGACCCTCAACCCCGAACCCTAAATCCTAAGCAGCAGGTGAACCAAAATCCAACTGTGAGGTTGCAAGCCTCGTGTTGTCTCTATAACAAGGGAATTTCAGTTATCCCAACCCTGTACTAGGGACCCTATGAATGTCACAGAACTACTGTAAGTGGGGTCCCAATCTCTTTTAAGGGTTGGGTAACTGAAATTCCGGTATTAATCTAGGCAGCGTCCTCCCACGCACCGAATGATTTGTGACTTCACGAGGGCTCTAGATGCAACACCTATTGTAGGTGCAGGGTATATTGCACTTTTCTCTCGGGTTAGAATGCCCGAGTACATGAAAGCCAAACGCGTTGACTTTAACACAACAAGTGCCTAGTTGCTGAATCGAGTTCGAAGACGGCATCACAGAGCATGCCCAAGAGGTTCTGCAGCGCACCTAGGAGGTGCAGGGTTTAGTGCTTGGACTTAGGGGTCTGCGAGCCACCAGCGCCCCTTCAGAAAGGGCTATGGTTTATATACTCAAAACATTCTTTGAGCAGGGCCTAAACGAAGATAATGGAGGAGTCTACCTGGGGTATTGCCCCCATTCTGTAACAGTGAAGGGCCATATATAACTAGATGGGCCACAATCTTAACTCCTGGTATCCCCCTCAGTAACCTCTATTGTAGTCCTCTAGATAATCCCCTATACAATCCCCATCTAAGGAGTTTAGACCCTAAGCCTTAAACACTAAACCCTAATAACCTAAACCCATAACTATATTACAAATACTATCCAACTGTTACAGAGTCGGGCAGTACCCAAAGTTTACCAGACCAGGCTTGAGGCTCCAAGGCCGTCTTAACTAAACAGTCCTGAACAAATTCAATATCACCCCAGCTTACTTCCTACTCTCTTTTCACACCCTGAGGGCATGTGCAAATGTAGCAGTTGTAGTATAAAACACACCAATCATCCAGTCTGACTCTTAAGAAGCCCTTTAGGACTTTAGTGATCGCCGTTTCATCCCCACTTGCGGACGGCATGAAACAAAAATTGAAGCGCATGCCCTACGTCTCTAGAAACACAATCTTTTCTACTTGGACCATAACTCGTTAGGGTTCACTTAGTCCCCATTATGTCCCATCAGCATTTATTGGGTTAGCTGTTTGGACTCCATCATCTCCTCCCAGTGTTTCTCACCCCACACCCGCACCCTGAACCCTACATGATTGCATGCCTGTCCAACCTTGAAACCCTGCAACCTGAACCATGAACCCCTACATGCAAAACAATCCTAACTTCGTACCTAAATCCATTACCCTTACATACCCCATATGAGCTATAGTCTAAGCTCCTAGTATCTCCTTATTTTGCCCCATAATGGGAACCCCACATAATCCCATATATAACCTCCTTTTATGGAGTTAAGACTATATAGCCCTAAACCCTAAACCCTGCGCCCCTGTATAAGCCATAGTCTACTGTAAACTCCTAGTATCCCCCTTGATACCCCCTATAGTAGTTCTCCATATAATCCCCTATATAACCCCCTTCATGGAGTTGAGACTATATAACTCTAAACCCTGAACCCTACGCCTCTAAACCCTACCCTACGGATCCAAGTACCTAATAATCATATACTTACCCAAAACCTGTACTATAATTACTATTACCAAAGCCCTAAGTACCCAATCATTGGGTACTTGGACCCTAAAACCCTATATATCCCTATATACCCCTAGAAATCCCTATACATCCCTATATGTCCCCTTTAAAGGAACCTAAGTATTGGGTACTTGGACCCTCTGGGCTATGTAGCCCTAAACCCAGGGTCCCCATGCCTCGCATCGACTCCACGAGTTTGGTTTTCGAGTCAGCAACCGAGCGCTCCTTCCCAAAGGGGCGAACTGCATTTCGCAAAGTTAGCCTTACACATATATCTATATATATAGAGAGAGAGATAGGTGTCTACATATATATATATATACATATATATATATACTGTATATATACATATCCTACCCGAGTGTACGTCTAGTATAGTATATATAGTCCGAAGAGTACAGCAAGACACAGTTTCCGGCAGAACCCCAGATTTTTTGGTACAGGGCGCTGCGCCGAAATCATTGAGTAATAATATATACTATGATATACTAGTTTTCCATTATCCCCATATAACCCCTTAGTAACCCCAATATATACCCCAATATAGGCATGACAAGGGGCCCTGCACTAGTTCTCAAGCAGGACTTCTGGTGGGTCTACCACTGAGATTTCTGCCCCCAAATGATCCCCTCAGCTACCCAAATCATGAACATCCCCACCGTCATAAATGATATACATGTGTATATATCATGTGTATATATATATATGTAGTAAATTTGAAATACTTATTATGCCGGGTCGGAGTTTCAGGTGTAAATGAGCTTTGACATAAACGAGTTTAGGGTTTAAGGATTAAGGTTTAGGGCAGAGCGAAATATGAACCGTAGACCCTAAACCTACTGCATGTTGAGAATGTTTCTGGGTTTGGAACCCAATTTCGGGGGATTCGCAGAATTAGGGGCCCATAAAAAGGAGTATAGTATTTTGGTGTCTATATATTGAGGAACTACAAATTTCATGCATTGGAAGGCTTACTGGGGGTTAGTGGGGAATGAGGGAACATCATACAACATAGGAATTATGTACAAATCATATGCCCTTATTCCCTACTTAGCCCCAGCAAGGCGTTGGGCGGACAGAACCACAGATTTCATGTTGAGGAGATTAACCTGAGTCGGGAAACAGGGTTGTGTAGCAACAAGACCTGGCGCCGGCCCCGTATTTTGACTTGCTGGGCGATTAACTCCCTGCACCCGAGGAGGCAGCCCATGAAGTGCGCAAAACTCTTTGCTGTGCCAGCGGACCCCCCAAGTGGGTCGTGAAACAAGGGGATGTGGTTATAGGCGCACCAAGAAAGGCCATCATCCACTAAAATAACAACTGACCTAATGCCCTCAAACCTCAAACGTGGAACCATCAGACTGACTAAAGCCCTGAGCCCAAAAATCATTAGCCTCAGCATTTACCTCCGCGATCTTGCATCCGACATGAAACTCCGTTTCTCAAAATAAAGCGAGCCCAACTGTCTGCATACTATATGCCACCCCAAACCATGGAACCCAAACAGTTGCAGAAACTGCTACATCCTAGAATCAAACCTAGTAATGGTTGAGCCCGAATGTCTTTCGTTCAGGGTTTAGGGTTTAGTATTGCGGAAGACAATTGCGGCTTTTGTAAAGTGCCTGTTCGGTTGGCTGAAACGTAATTCGCAAATCAGGCCGCGGGCACCCGTACCAAAAACTTCGCACCCTCGGCTCTGTTAGACCGGCAGGGAATAAGCAAATGCCAGCTTAAAAACTATTACAAAAAGTAAGTAACCCAGACCCATGATTAATCGACCCCCTCCCATCAAGGGATTATATTAGTGATCCTAATATTAAGGCCATTAAAAAGAGGGGGTTTATTAATCATGGGTCTACAATCATTAGGGACTACCACAAAGATCTATTTCTGCAGTCCCTACTCACCACACGTAAGTTGAATCTTAGGCATTCAAATCTCAGACCTTCAACCCCTGAGCCCTGATTCCCGATACCTTGAAACACCGAACTTGAATACTAAACACCAAATTACCCAAACAGGACATATAAGAAACAGGCTCCCTTCTGCAACGCCAATAACACTTCCTTGTTGAGGCATTATCGGAAGTGCAGATATCAGTTGTTGAACTTCAACATTCTTGGTCATAAGCCCTGAACCCTACAAACCCCAAACGCTGAAACCTATGCCAAACCTTCAGAACAACAAATCCCATACACTACAAAAAAGATGGATCTTAAGATGCCCAAACGACATCAATCCCGACCCCCAAACTTCAAACCCTAAAAACCATAAATGCCTTTAATCCTATATTGTTTGCATTTTTTTTACTTTTTATTCTTCATAACTGGGGCCACGTCTCGGAAACCCTATATAACCTCTACTACATCCGCCGACGTGCTTTGATGGTCTTAGGAGACGGAGAGGGTGAAACCCCTCGACTTTTCTCCCTAGAACGGGGGGAGGGTAGGGGGGGGGTATCCCGGCTGCATTTTGCTGGGGATCCCTGCATCCGAGGCAGCCGTCTGAGCCGAATTCCACGCCATCCGCAAGTCACTGCTTTTCGGTGGCAATCCCAGCACTTTACCAAAGCCCTGCCAGGCTCTGACCAAGGTCTAGACACGACAGTGTTGCAACACCCTAGGCCCCTAGCAGCAACATCACGTAGACGCTGCAAACAGCAGGCGCCCCGGGTCGGGTTAGTCCCAGCAGCTTGGCTTGAACTTATCTCGTCGGCGCTGGTTGGTCTCATGCCCAACACCTATAAACATAGGCGGCGCGACACTGTGTTAAACACAACACAATGTCGTTGATCTGATCGGGCTGCCGGTGCAACAACATCGGCTCGCTGGTGTGAAGTTGCTTCCCGTCTGCCTCAGATCACTTCCTTCCCTCTCGTCTCCGTCTTGTCTTACCGGGACAACCTGACTGCCTCCGGGGTCGGCGGCCTGAGCCGGTGGCTTTAAAGTCCGGCCTGGCCGTCGTTGTCCAGTGTGGATGTATGTCTTGCTGCGCTCTGCTTCCTAGCTAAGCTATGCTTATACAGGGTGACGCCTGTGCCGCCCTCTCCCATCCTGATAACGGGGGGTTTGAAGCAATTTGTTTGCCGCCAGCATCATCAGCACAGTTGGGCCTTCATTTCTACTGTTTCAACGGCTCAACATACTCTATGGTTTTGAAGGGGTGCTAGATCTGCATATGCGTGGTATCAAGCACAGGCCCCATGATGCTCATGATGCCGGGGCTGCTGGGCCCCAAAATGCGCCGTAAACCCGAGCAAAACGTTCAAAACATGTGCTGTCACCGATATTTTGCCCTGAGCACCAGCAGGGAACACAAATCTGTTGTTGGCAGCACGTGCGCTGCATGAGAAGCATGGTAGCGCACCTGCATGCAGTCCCTGGGCCACACCCTGTAAACTGCGAGTTTTGTATGGTTTTGACAAGCTTCGTGCCGCTATCCAGCGCTTTGGAAGCTCCTATGCTACCTTGTACACCATCTCAACCTACTATATATGTACGAAAATGAGGAAAGAATGGCTTCTGAACTGCAACAGACGTAAAATGTGGGTCAAAGCACGATCACTTGCGTAAAAACCACGTTTAAAACGCCTAGATAGCTTCACTTAAACTAGAGAGAACAAGACCATTCCAACCCTTAAAAAACATGCAACACTTCTCCCGATCAGGAGCATCAGCAGGGCTGGGGTGGGCTGGCTTGCACATGATGGCCGGGTGGGAGTGCGGGGGGGCGGCCTCCAGGACGGCATTTGCCAAGCCTTGTAAAATCACGATATCCCCTTAACACCTTGAACCCCAAACCCCAAATCCTTTGGTGGGATCCCTTATATGCCAACCCGGGAGCCTGAAACCAAGCCCTGGAAAGTCTGAGGACCTGATATGCGAACTTTGCTTGTGCGATGGCGTCAATAGCCTTGCCGCAGCGACCGGGGGCTCTATTTTATTCAATTAGGATCTAGGGTTTGGGTTTCCATGGGTTAGGGTTTAAACGGTTTAGGGTTCCATGAGTTTAGGGTTTAGGGCTTTCATGGGCCAGTTCCTTGAAGGCCCCCAAAATGAGTACAGTGCAAATCCTCTGTTTGGGGGGGGTATGTAAGGGAATGGTTGGTGCTCGAACCAACTAATATTATATCATTCTCAGAAAATGCTGGCTCCAGAAGGAATACATAATCTTGTATATCAACTATACCTGGACCCTAAAAAGAGGTAAGATAATAGCACAAAGACCACTAATATAGCACAAAAAGGCAGCTATTCTACATACTTCTGGAGTCCAGGTAAGCCCTGAAGCAATCTTGGGGCGAGCCTAGGGGCCTAACCCAAAATGCCATGAAGAAGCTGGGGCAAGTTTAACATACTTGTGCTGAGGGGTGAAGTGGGAGAATAGGTCCCCATAGAAATCTGTGTTTTATCACCTATCATCATACTTGTTTTCACTCTCTTGAGCACCCACATGTTTCGGGTTTCTAAGGGATTTGAGGAGCGTCGCGTTCTGCATTTTAGCCTGCTTGAGCTTGCGCAACGTGATCCGAAAATGCGGCTGGCGCAGAAGCTACGCGCAACATGCCCTAAGGGTCCAAGTACCTAATAATCACATACTTACCCAAAACCTGTACTAAAATCACTAATACCCAAAACCCAAGTACCTAATTATTGGGTACTTGGACCCTTAGGGATGTGTAGGGGGCGATGTCGAGCACAAACCCGAACAAGACAACTAAGAGTTCACAGAAGGCCACATAAGGGCTCAGGGTGCGTCCATGTTACGTGAATATGGGTGGTTGTCAAAATTATGGTCCCTTTTTGGATCCCTATCATAACACGCAATGACCTCAAAACACCCAGCAGAAGCTGTTGATAAAAGAATTTGGGTAGCCCTTACCCCAAATCAAGGACCCTGCAACTATCATGCGGCTATATCCCTAAGGGTCCAAGGACCCAAATAAAAGGGTCTTAGGGCCCAAATACTATAATGTCAATGGCATTCGGGCCCTAAAGCCCTATTATTTGGGCCCTTGGACCCTTAGGGTAATGGGTCCTACTTTGGAAGTTGTGGGGTCACCAGACTCATGTTACTATGTAGCGCAGGTAACGCCTTGACTACACCCAAACTTTCAGACTCCGCCATCTCAGTACAAGCCAAAGATTGGAACGCTGAAATGCACCCTAGGGGTCCAAGGACCCAAATAACAGGATTTTAGGGCCTAAATGCTATACTTTTAACGGTATTAAGAACCTAAAGCCCCATTATTTAGGTCCTTGGACCCTTAGGGGCAGTTAAGTGTTAAGAGTTAAGGGTTTAGGCTACGAATCTCATTTCTTCTAGGTCTTGGGGTACGCAGTTTATGTGGCTTAGGGTTTGGTTCACAAGTTTCCGTACCTTCTCCTTGCGCTAAGGATTCAAGTATTCAAAGACTACCTACGTTGGGCCTTAAGGTCTGCAAATATTACCTTGAACGGGCTATGTGGATCCCTATACATCCTTAGAAACTCCTAGTTTCCATTTGGATGTTCCATTTGCTTTTCCCTTTGATTCTCAGTTATTACGGTAAAACTCCTTAACCACACATTTATCCCTCTTCAGCCCCATATAAGGCTATAGTAACCCCCTGTAGATAACCCCACATAACCTTGTATAATCCTATTTGGATTATTCGGGTTCTAGGTATAGGATTTAGGGTTTAGGGCCCCCCCAATACCCAATACCCTCAACTCTTCTGACTTTGGCCCAACCCCCTGCCTCATTTTCAGCTTTGGCAGCCCGTGCTTCCGCCTGTGCTCCATCTGCTATCCAGACATGCAGCGTCTCAACACGCTTGATAAACATCGTGCATGTCACCATATCATCTAGAGTCTAAGCTCCTAGTATTGCTGTTACTAGACCCTATGATACTACCCTATATAATCCCCAATATAAGCCGCTTAAGGAATTCAGACTATGGCTCATTTGCTGTATACCATGGGAATTATGGTATTCTGGTATTCCACTTAAAGGTTATGTAGGATGTTAATATAAACTATGGTATTTTCTCCCAGACTTCGTGTCCAGTATCTACTTACGAGTGCTCAACGCCGAGGGAGTGGATTATAATATAACCCTAAGGGTCCAAGGACCCAAATAATAAGGGCTTCAGGGCCCAAATACCATTAATATTGTGGTATTTGGGCCCCAAAACCCTACTATTTGGGATCCTTGGACCCTTAATTAGTGAGCTTAAGAACCCATCCAAAAATAAACCATAATCGTATTTTGGTCCCAAACCCCTACTATTTGGGTCCTTGGACCCTTAGGTAAGTGATGATTACTAGGGATCCCCTGCCTCATTCGCCTTTAAGCATCGGCAAGCCTAGAGCCGCTGTTAGGTCCATGGTTTATGGGAGGGCTTAGGGCCTATACGCGGTTTAGGGTTTAGGGTTTAGGGTTTAGGGTATAGGGGTTTGAGATTTAGTGTTGGGGGTTTTAGGATTGGGTTGTATAGTACCACGGAACTGCAAGTTACCTGCATGGGATTTAGCAGGTACCTCGCACTTTCAACTCAGTATTGGAGGTTATATCTTACCATGTGTGCTTATATAATGGGATATATTGCTGTTGTGAAAGGGTGCTGTAGGGATCCTGGTGGATCCCTTTTCAGGAATCCCTATGGGTGCTTACGCAAAAAGCTTCAGTGGGCGCGTGGAATTCCAAGCAACTATCTTAGTTGACTTGCATGCCCAGAGTAGTGAATTTGGCTACAGTATGGGAGGATGACCAAAGCCCAACCGCCAGGCCCACGATCCTGAATCCGCACAGCCGTGCATGAGGAAGACATCAAAACCCAACAATCAGGTTTGATGGACAAACTCCGAAAGGGTGGGGTTTAGGGCCGAGGGTATAAGGCGTATTCGTAATCACCAAACAGGCATGAGCCCCATAACAAGTTTCAGAATTGTCGCCCAGCAATAAACCGTCCACCCACAATTTTCCCGATTGACAGCCATAATAACATACTGTGATCGGAATACGAAAAGCAGACATCCTCATTGAAGCCTGTTGTGGTCAATGTGGTGTGCCCATGGCACTGGATTTAGCCCAAAGCCCAAAACCCTAAACCCAGACTTCTCGCCCATGGGGTTGTAGAAGCCCGAAAGATTGCCGGACGACATTAGAGTTGTTCAATTTGTGTTTCTTGTCTTCAGCCTGTTGATCCTTTGTGCAAAGAATCCTGTTACCATGTTGGTTGAGGGTTTAGGGTTTGGCCCCCCTGCTTTTGACAGTCCCTGGCCAGCAGAGCCCTCCCAGGATCACTGCGACCTAGGAGCCACGGAAACAGGTTACTTCCTACACCCGCCACCTACCCTCTATTACGGCCTAAGTATCCACTATTAGGGGCCAAAAATCCCAGTTCAACTTACTGCTGTAGGAGGGTCTATTAGGGGCCATATATCCCAATTAAAGTTACTGGGAGGGTCTTGGGAACATGTTTCTTCTGCACCTGCCCGGAGACCCTTTCGAGCCTCCAAGAAGTGAAGCTGTTTGAATGTCCTACTGCCGGAAGCCCTAGGGTTCGGGTCCTAAATTACGCCTCTACTGACTGGGGGTTAAGAGGGAATAAGGGAATATACTATATGGGGATTACATAGGGATTATATCCGCAAGTCTACGTGAGGAATGAATCAAATTTCCTTCGAGAAAATATTTCTTGCGCAGGCTGCGTTGGTGCCTTCTTCATGAGAGTTATACGGTAGCCATGACTTTCTACAAGACAACACAATCCAAACCCAAAGCCCTGAATTCCTCGCACCTTGAATTGCAAGGGTCCCTCTGTGTGTAAATCTCACACAGCAGCAAAGCCTCTGCCGCCGCAGCCCGCTGCTCCTTTCAGAGGTTCGGGGCTTCGAATGTGCCATGCACTTTCTTCGAGGGTCGAAACTGTACCATACACCTATATGGCCAAAGCGGATTCTTGGCTGCAAATATGCATGCCGAATCCAGGGGCCCAAATATTAGGGCTTTAGGTCCCCAATACTACTGACATGTGGGCCCTATAGCCTCAATATTTGAGACCTCGAGTCCTCGACCCTTGGGTATGTGCGTGGGGACTGCGGGTTGAGATTCTCTCCTCCCCGCCCTTTGGCTATTTCTCAAAATGGGTGGGGACCGCGGGAGCCTGGGGATACATCTATACATGTTAATACAAGCATGCTGGTTCCAGGGGAGTACCATATGTATGTACACATATGTGCGTGTATGAATTACAAACAGGCTGTCGGAACCGCGCTTGGGATTCTACGACTAAAATGAATTTTAAGAAGCTCCCGCATGGTCCATTGGATTCCCAGGCTACGCGATTTAGGGTTTAGGGTTTTGAGGGTTCCGAGGGTGTTTAAGTTGTAGAGTCTAGGGTTTTGGGCTGTGGATGGAGGCGAGTGTGCCTAACCTGCTTCGTGTAAGAAGTAAGCTTTCCCTAAGGAATTGCATTGTGAAACCCCCGGACCCTAATCCGTAAACGCCCTAAACCCTCAACTGTACTGAATGCTGGCAACCCTGAGGGACCACAGGCCGAAACTTGCTTGCTTCGTTGCCTTTGTTGCTACCAAGACCCTCCTAGTACCCTCAAATTGGGGATACGGGCCCCCTACTAATGAGTTGGTACGGCGGCCCCAATATAGAGTTCAGGTGGAGGGTAGATGTCGAATGCATCTTAGGAAAAAAGCACGCTTGTGCTTCATCCAAGCTGGCTGTCTCCTGCCAATCCCTAAACTCAAAGCACATACAGCAGGCATGCAGCCGACATTCTCGGGTTTCAGTTTAGAGGACCAACGCTTGAGTTTCATGGATTTATTATTAGGGGCTATATTTGGGACTAAACTACAAGAGCGACCCCTATGTGCACGATTAAAGGTCCCTTACTAAGCCTGATATTGACAGTAGCTCATCTGGGGCTTTAGTTCTTGGAATGCTCGTCGTGCTTCTGTTCTCATCGCAGCCCCAAGCCTATAGTAGATAGAATATGGGGTATATATTGGGATAATAGAAAAGAAAATGGAAACAGCTATTTAGGGCTTAGGGTTTTTTGGTTCAGGGATATAATACGGGGTATATGGGGGTCTTATTATACTATACTCGAAGCCCTACTCTATCTACTTATAGGGGGGGACTATAAACCCAAACCCCTAAATCCGCGCTTGAAAGCCTCAAGCCCTCAAATTCTCGAACATTCTGCCGAGGCAAAGGCCTGCCCCACCCAAATCCCTCCCCAAACGGCGTTTAGGGTTTATAGGGTTTCTGGTTAACTGAGGATATTACCCCCAAGAATGGGGACTGGAATGGAAAACATGGAAGATTAAATAGACAAGTATTCCCAATAATACCGCAGATTGCACATACCCTTGAGCCCGTTCTTGGCTCCTTCAAGTCTGAGCCTGGCGACAGAAACCCTGGAGACTTGTGGTTGCTAGGCTCCCGTCTCAATATGATTGCCGTCCCAAAGCCCAAGCAGAGGCCAGGGACTTAGTATATAGACCCTCCACCTACCCTTTACGAGGGCCTCAATTCCCACGATTGTAGGGCCATATCTCCCCCAATTAAGGGTACTCGGAGCGTCTTGATAGCCCACAACTTATGAGCCACAATTCCGTAAGGAGGACCGCTGGAATCATTCCGCCACACACCGCCAGGGTAAGCCACCCTGTGTTGAGAAACCGCAACAAGCAAACTACCCACTCAGCTTTGGGACCTTAAACCCTAAACCTTAGCCGGCCATGGTCGTAACAAGACTGATGGCCTGCGTCTGTGCGATGAGGAGGGCTTCCGCTGCCTTCTCCTGTCACTCTTAGACAAGTTTAGAGTTTAGCGTCTGGGGTTTGGAATTTGGCTTCTGCTTTTTAGAACCTATACCAGGCTCCCTAAAAAAAACGTGTCACACACCAGCTACATGTAATATCTAGTATTTCCATTTCATAATTTGTGGTCCCCCGATTGGACACACACAATGTATACTCTTTGAGTTATTCTGATGCAGCCCTACATACGGCCACCAAACACCATAATGAATCCCTATAAACCCTAAATCGAAGCTTCCATCTTTTTCCGAACCTCCAAAATATCCCTAGATTATCCCCATATAGAATCCCAAAATAGCGGCTAGGAACCTAGGTTGGGCTTTGGAGCCGCAGCCTGCGCCGCGAAAAGGGTTTAGGGTTAGCCCTAAACCCTAAGCCTTTAAACCTTAGTTTCCGGTGCATTTTGAGACTTCTTCATTCTGAGGCAGCTGACCTGCAAAATCTGCTTTGCTTACTATATATAGGCTGCTAAGTGCTGAGTCTGGCACTTGATTAATAACAGGGTTGGGGCAAATTCTACTACGTTGACACATGCCCAGGCAAAGATTTTGAAAAGATGGGGATACCCTAAAACCTTAACCTTAGTGCTGGTAGCCGCACAGGATTCTGTAGCAGTTCTGCTTTCGGCTGGCTAGCAGTTTGAGTTCGCAGAGCATTGCCAGATTGAAGTCCATCGGGTTCGCTTCACGTCAACTGGCCTGCAGTTGAGAAAACTCAGTTAAGTGACATAATATGGGCATGAACTACTTAAAGTCTAGGGCTTCCTTAGTATTGTACCTTAACTTAAGTTTCTCAACAGCAACCCAGTAGGGGCCGCTTGAATTCAATCAGCGCCGTGCGGGCTTAATCTGAGTGACCTGAAGACGGAAGATGTTCTAATCCACCATCCCCCACTCCGTAGAGGGATTGAACCCCATCAGCGGCTGGACTCAGGAGAGCGGATTGAAAATTATCGGAAGTACTGTCTTGGAGAACTTCAAACTTCAATCCACCCCCCCCTTTGAATCGGCCACATTGGCCGCGCTTGGATGAAGTCAAGGGGTGGGTTAAAGATTGAAAAGACGAGTATCCCCACTGAGACATCTGGCCTTCTACTACAATGTCTGTATACAAAATACACCGGAATTCTCCGAAATGCTCGTATGGCAGCAGCTGCCATTCAAATGGTACTTTCCAGGAATGGGGGACCCCCGAAAAGGGACCCTTAATTTTTGGGAAAGCGTAAACCCTATATACCCCTTTATACTCCCTATAACCACCAAAAACGGGACCCCTAATTTTGGGAAACAACCACCTTGTTGCAGTGTTGCAATGTACTTTCACCAGCCAAGCCAGGGTCCTTCTCGAAGGAGCATATCAAAAACTATGGGGGGCTTCCGAAAATCTGGCTTCCTGTTTGGGGGTACCTATAATAAGGACAATGGGGTCCCCCCTATTCATGGAAACTCTTACATATGTATGGTGCACCCATGTACACCCCCAGAAACCCACGCTTCATCTGCATACAGGCTGCCTCAGGGACTAATACTGTTGATGGATGAAATCTTGCACCACCTTTGGGCCCTAAAGTACTGGAATTCCTAGGACTTTAGGGACTAAGGTGGTGCAAGATTTCCTCCATCAACAGTACGTACCTCACCAGCCCTCACCAGCCAGGGCCCCTGCAGCCTAAAACGGAAACCCTAAACCTTAAACTACCCTCAGGCCCAGGATAAATGCAATTATTGTAAGGGGCATAAACCCTTTCACCACGCTTTGAACCCAACCTTAAACCTTAGTAAGCTGGCAATGTAGTTCATTTTTTGGGTAGTATATTATCATCCCTTACGAAAAACCATAACAGACCCAAGAAGGAACTACATAGGAGCCCTTGGGTAAACCCTAAACTCCTAAACTCTAAGCTCCTAAACCCTAAGCCCTAAACCCAGCCCTTGGGTAAACCCTCTGAACAGCTCCGCTCCTCGTTGTTTCTGGCTGCCACTTCGGCAACTTTCAAAGCAAGCTCGACCTCGCCCTTGGCAGCAATGGATTTTAGGGTTTAGGATTTTGGGGTTCTAGGGTTTTAGGGTTTAGGGTTTTAGGGTTTAGGGTTTTAGGGTTTAGGGTTTTAGGGTTTAGGGAATAGTGTTCCTGTAGAGTGGATAAAGGTTCAGGGTCTAGGGTTCAGGATTTTGAGTGTTGGGCTTAGGGCATGAAATCCCTTGGACAATCCGTAGAAGTATTTTTCCAGCTCGCATCTCTCAGTTGAAGCCATGCTAGGCTGGAGAAATCGTGATTGCCTACTGCAAAACAACTTGGCATTTGGAAGCTTCTTGGGGAAGGACCCAAACCACATGTAATCGGGTCAAGCAAAAAACGGCACCTGAACCACACAGACTTGATCCCACGAGGCGCCCTCATCCTAGATAGACTTCTTCCTGTCCTGCGTCATCATATGAGCCGTAGTCTAAACTCCTTAAAGGGGGGTTATATAGGGGATTATATAGGGGACTACTATAGGGGTTATTAAGGGGGATACTAGGAGTTTAGACTATAGCTCATATGAACACCAGCGCGTACAGGCCTGAAGGACGGTGTATGGATACTATCCCCTTCTAATCCTTCCATCAGTATATTTTATTTCCAAGGCCCTATTCTCAGTGTGTAAGTAGGCTCCATGACGTGACTGGAGCTTGGGAAAGAGTTTGGTCACCGCCTGCCATGGACTTTCTACCTGCTCTGAATTACGTTCTGCTGAGCTTTCAGGCTTAAAGAGATAAAGCTGGGAATTAGTAAGCCCTCAACCTCCAAATCCTAAACGCTAGACGCTACACCCTCCACCTTCACCGAAACCCTTTTCCCTAAACCCCAACATCGTAAACCCTAAACCCCAAGATCCTAAACCCTAAGCCCTAAACCCCAACATCCTAAACCCTAAACCCTAAACCCCCAACTTCCTAAACCCTAAACCCTAAAACCCCAAAATCCTAAACCCTGAAGTCTGAGCCAAAGGAGCCTCCTTGGTAAAGCCTTCGGCACCTGCCGAAGGTTTAGGGTTTAGGATTTAGGGTTTAGGGTTTACGGTATGTAGGCCAGTGATTCGTAACCCCCCTCCCCGTAGCAGAGATTATAAGAGGGATCCTGAGGTTTAGGGCTTAGGGTATATGAGGGGGGTTTCCCAAAATAGGTGTACCATTTTGGAGGTCCCTATAATGAGGATTAAAATGTTTTAGGGTATATATTGGGTCCCCCTATTTTGGGAAACTACCATTAAGCCCCTTAAAGGAAGGGGGGTTTATTCATCACGGGCATTATGTGTTCAAGCCTGTGCTGGTCCCCCATTCCCAGCCACCGGGTTTAGGGTTTAGGGGCTTTGAGGGTTCAGGGCTAAGGGTTTAAGAGGTCAGGTTTTAGGATTTAGGTCTTAGGCTTAGGGTTTTGGCCAAGACTCTTGGGAGCGAATGATAATCGGTGTTGCGCCTTCTTAGCTTGAAGCTTCAGGCTTGGGGCTTCACATTCCTACCTTTGGATTATCAATTGCGCGCAGGGTGGGGTGTGCGAATCAACACAACAAGTAAGGACACGCCCCTACGATACTAAGAGCCTGAATTGTAAGCACTAAGCCCTACACCCGAAAACCTCAAATCCTAAGGCTTCGAAGCGGCAGCTTTGCCGCAAAAAACAGAGCCGTCTAAGGTAATGGCCTATAGCCCAAAGGGTCCATAAAGCTATATAGTGAGTATACGGTATACAGTTTAAGGCTTAGGGTAGGTATACAGTATATACTTAGGTCCCAAACGGGGCTCCCAAATCACCACTTGAGGGCCCAGGTATGTATTATATAGCTACACGGACCCTTTGGGTAGGTCGAAAACTTACCCCTAAACCCTAAGCCTAAACCCTTTGGGCCCTTGATGGTAAGGATCCTTAGGTATGTCTTCACTGTCTTCACAGGTTCTATTTCTTTTGGGGGTGCATTCACAGTGCATCCTAATATTTGCCAAAACCCTTGGTATGCACCAAACTCTTGGCTTTGCTCTTTTGAAGCTGATGAGGCTCCAAACACGGAGGCTTGTTGCAATTAAGCCTTTGGTTCCTTGAGCTGTTCTTCGTTGACACAGACCGGATGATATATAGGGGGGAGGTCCATACATGGACTGGCCCAATACATGCCCATGTAAACAAAAATCCCCAAACTTCTTAAGCACCCACATACTTCCGAGGCAGCATTGCTGTAATTCTGGCTCAGTGTCAGAGCGCGCGCAAATTTTCTGGGAATAATCTCGGGCAGGCGTAATACAATACACCCGTGTCATCCGTGTCTACAGTGGCGATAGTATGAGGAGACAATAGGATATTCCTCCTAAACTCAACCCCTGAACCCTGACTAAACCGCCTGTATCTGATTATAGCTTGGTTGTTCCCTACATATAGCTGCCCTCCTGGCCTAAGAATACCCGCGACGGCAACGCTCATCATGAAGCCATCTGTCATCCCTAAACCACATATATGGGTTTGGGGTTAAGGATTTATGGTTTAGGGTTTAAGGTTTAGGGTATAGTGAAACTACCAGGGTTTAGGATTTAGGGTGGGTTCAAAGGTTTCAGGCTTAGGGTTTAAGGTTTCGGGTTTAGTGAAAGTATCATATAGACACACAGAGCATACCACGTTGCCTCAGATGGCACCTCCTCTTCTTCAAAGCGTGGAGGAAGCCTGAGAAAGTGACAAGGCGACGACTACGAAATGATGGACACCACACATGTGGGATCCAAATTTTGGGTCCTATTCTGGGGGGCATATAAATGTATACATGTATATATATATATGAGATCATTTTGTTACTTTGCGGCATACGTCAAGGAGAAACCCTTTTCTGTCAGTACCCAGAGGTCTGGATACCGAGCCAGTGTTCTGCAAATTAACGCCGACTCGGAATGGTTTCCCCTACAACGCAGGCTCAGTCTACAGGCATTTCAGAATTAGAATTTGGGGCTTTAACTCATCTTCCTATACTCTGGAAATTGGGGGGGGGGGAACAAGATCCGCCAATGCAAAACTTCTCTGCCCAAGCTTCGTCAACGTGGCTCGCCCGGCTGTGGTTGTCTCCTCTGATGATCTTATCAAAACCATTCTGCAGCAGGCTTCTGTCTGAGTCTCGGCGCGCTATCAAAACCCTAAACCTTTAGCAGTCTTCATAGTCCATGCTGCCATGTTGTGCCCTTCTTATTCTCTTGCTGACACTTCTCACGAGTACGCTTCCCCCATCATGTAGAGGCCCCAATCATTTAGAATGGTGCTTTGGGCATTCTACCGTTACCATACATGCAGAAGCACTGCAGAAGGAGCATTCCAGAACAGTGCTGATAGATACGAAGGTTTCTACAATTTTCTACATGACAGGTCTCGGAAAACCTTCCCTAAATGAGCCTAATGTCCGCTTCATGTTTCATGCTCTTCTCCTTTTGCCGTGTTTCATATAACCCTTAACCCTAAACCCT
>CAJNIZ010045498.1:33176-44478 GCA_905231905.1 Symbiodinium pilosum
ACTTGGACCCTTAGGGCTAGCTCATAAGAGGCAATAAGCCAGATTGAGTCAGAGCCCTGGATTCAACTTTTGGGTTCTGTCTTCCTCAAAAAGACTTTGCTTTTGCGGTGCTCAGCCCCAAACCCTTAGCCCATTTCTGCCTGAAACTTGTAAACACCCGAAGCCCCGAACTCCACAGCGGAAACCCGAAAGCTGGGTAGGTTAGGAGGCCCTTGAAAATGATCAATTCATGACTCTCTAGGAAAAATGAGAGTATCTAATCATTATATAGAGATCATAAGGGTATACCGCACAAATACACTTCTTTCCGAATCTACGTTGGTAAACCCTTGGCAGGGTGGCATAGGGAGTAAAAGTAACAAATCGCACTGATTTTTTCACATCTACAACTGTAAGCCTTCGGTGGACCTTGCGCCCAGCGATTGTGGTATAATAGGAGTATGAGAGGACCCCCCCAGTACAATCACTAATAATTATCCTTGATAATCACCTTTACTGGGTGGGGGGTTCGTACCCTAAACGCTACCCTGCTATATAAAACCTTAAGCAGGTGGCCCCTGCTCCATGCCTCTAGGTAGGCGTGGATGGCTGGTAGCCTTGGTGTAAGTTGTAGTGTTTAGGGCTCCAAACGCCAGCTCCAACAGGGTTTACAAGGGTAGGGGGCTCAGGGATATGTGGGGGTTGTAGGAGGAACAATACTGAGACCACTTTAAGATTCTGAAACGACCTGAAGCCCTAAACCCACCTAGATGAACTCGGGTGAGGGCCTTCGCGGTTTAGGGTTCAGGACGAAGGCAGAACTCCGGATTTCTGATGATTAGGGGTTGCTTCTGGGGGGTCCCCATAACAAGGATTATAATATGTTGAGTGTCTGTGTTTGGTCCCCCCTCATCTCTGAAAACTACGAACACTAGGAGTAAGGGGCCCCTTCACGAGGTACCACAGGCCCAGGCACGGATCTTGCTCTGGCTTGCTTGCGAGCGTTTCCACCAAGTTTTCCGACTGTTCCCAATCACGGGATTCGGAGAACCTGTGCTATCGCATGGAGTACAAGCACAGGCGTGTTCTTATGCATGGCGGATGTAATCCGTTCAGAGGGTCTAACTGGGAAACACGAAGAGAAGCGCACCATGGCAGGACGTTAAATCGGGACTCGTGCTGACTCCCGATATGCATACTTCAGCGACGTAAGCTAACTTCATGACCTTGCCCCGTGAGGAGTGCGCAGGTATTGGGCGAACATTTCAAGAAATGGGGCGGTGGGTGGGTTATCAATTTTAATCCTTTGATGCTTACGCGAAACATCCGCCCCCAGCCCCCCTCCAGTACCGCACATGTCCTCCAATACGAAGGTCTCTTACGGGACAACCCTAAACCCTAAACCCTTAACATTAGGGGCGGAGGGAGGGGGTTGTAATGATGTAAACAGGAGTCCTTCGAAGGATCCTGGAGGCAGGTCTACCCTAGAGGGTCTAAAGCTAGTGAGGCAGGGAAATGCTAAGGGAGTTTGGGTTGGTTCCTGCCCCCATTTTTTAGCAGTCTATATAATAGGGGTCATATCAAGGGCTATATATAACTATATCATACATATTCTGCAACTGTTAAATGAGTGGGGGCAGTACCCAAAGTTTGGGGCTTAGCAGAAATGATCAGTGTCGGAATGTTGTATCAACAATTATAGACCCTAACTACCTTTAAAAGGGTACTTTGGCACGCCTTTTGACGAAGACAGGACACTGCCACTCTGGCCCATAATCCCTAAACCCTAAACCCTTCTAAGCGTAGAAGTACAACTAGAATTTGGTCATAATTTTGTTAAATAAATGCGCAGAACCTCCAAGTAAACCCGCCCAGATCGATGGGGTTCTTCGGTTCTTCCCTGGTTACATGTTGGCCTTTATGACGTCATGTACAAAAATGGGAGCTTCCAGAAGATTGGCTGCGCCCTGGGCGTTTGCCCGGAATTTATCCGCTGTCAAGCGCATCCGCTGTCCAGCTTCGTTAACAAGAGCATACGGTTGTCAGAGCATCCATGCCAACACCATGATAACCTTCGTGTTCCGAGAGCAAAGCATCCATGCCAACAGAGCATCCATGCCAAAACCATAATGACGTTCGTGTTCCTAAAGCATGCGGTTACCAGAGCATCCATGCCCAAACCATAATGACGTTCGTGTTCCTAAAGCATACGGTTGTCAGAGCACCCATGCCAAAACAAGAAGACGTCGCACTTTGACATGCCCTTCTCGATGCATTGTCCAGTGTCTTTCTCGGCGACAACTTGGGCCTTTTGCCAGTTGTCGAAGCCGTGGTAGCTTTCCGCACTTCTTACGAGGACAAGGTGGCTCCCAACAAGGTCTGGGATGAAACTAGCTTCCTCAGCCTGGGTTTGGGTGCAGACTAGAAGTCTGTGTGTCAAGGGACTAGCTTGAAGAATGCGCGTATTTTGCTTCCCAGACGACCTACCACAACAAGAAGAACTCCCCTGTTCACAAAATACGGGCATCCTGTACGGGAAACAAAAATTCGTGCGTTCGTTCAGAACGACTAACCAGACACAAAGCCGGACAGCAGGAACCACTGCGCAGACTGCTGAAAACAAGCGACAAGCTTCGAGAATGCGCGGTTCTTAATTCCCGTGAATCGTTACACATTCAGGATACCTCAGACCAAAAAAACACCGAAATCCTAAATTTGGGCCATCCATTCCGGGAATGAAAAATCGCGTATTCCGTGCATACGCAATGTGCTCCGAAGAGCACGAAACACTGCGCACAGTGGTGAAAATGAACATGCCGATTTTGCGGCCTGATATGACAAGCAAATCGCATGTTGCAAAACCATCGTAAAAAATGAACAATTTTTATGCCCCGACTATGCACCTTCGAAAACCTCCAAACACTGTAAAACGTGGGTTATTCGCACACGTGACCGAATCGCGTCCGGGCAAACGCCCAGGGCGCGTCCAGAAAATTGTCGCATATATGAGCTTTAGTCTCAAGCTCTTTCAAGGGGGTTGGTTCTATAAGGGGTTATCTAGTCTAGAGGAGTACTATAAGGGATATTGAGGGGGATACTAGGAGTTTAGACTACGGCTTATCGTTAGGTATATATATATATAAACAGGCCATTACAAGGCTCGATCCACTACTAGCAACTTGTAAGCTTATGCTATCATCCCTCACCGAAACCCGTAACAAACACGACCAGAGAGTACAGGCAGGACGCTCTGCTGCTTCTGGTGACATCGTGGCAGCAGCACGTGCCAGCTGCTTTACGTTTACTCGAACCTCAGGTCGCTTCAGAGTTCAGAAAGATGATGACGGATGAGTAGGGTTTAGGGCGTGGGGGGTGGATTTGGCACAGTGCAGCGCAGGAGGATATATGGAAGCGGGAGGTATCAACAGGAGAGCCATGATAACAAGAAAGAAGCCTTCCAACTGGTGGGTTACATGTGCAGATGCCATTGAATGAAGGTTCCTAAAGATTATCTAATGTTGGTATCGGATGCCAAAAGGCCAGGTGGGCTCTGCTGCCTAGGCGGGTAGGAGGTGTACTGTACTGGCGATTGAGGAGATGATCCTCCTTCAGTGCGTCTGCAGCAAGCAAGCGCGAGAGATGCAATTCAACCATATACAAAGCTTAAGGGTCCATGTAGGTGTATGCTATATACTTAGGGCCCAAAGGGATTCTCATATACCTACTGTCGGGCCCCCAAGTATGTACCATATAGCTGCATGGAGCCTTTGGGAAAAATCCAAGCAAAGTGACGAGGACCTTGTTTCACACACAGCATGGTCTGTAGACAATGGCAACCCTGACAGCTTTACTCCAGTTTTCTCGGGACAGGCCAGCAAAAGGAAAACATTAAATGTTCCGCAATTACTGGGCCCGACGCCATGCTAGGCCTACACACTCCGTGCTCAAAAATCGACAAATGATCCTGTTAGGTGGACCCCCACACAGCAAGAAAAAGTTGTCCGGTCCTCTTCTATCCTGTTATACCACTATTGCAGGTATATGACAGGTTTTTCAAAAACCAGGACCCTGTGGGAATCTTTGAATATATGGGCAATACAAGAAGGTAAGAGTTGTCTTCTTTGAAGGCGTTTGAGATCCTCTGTGAACCCTTAGGCTCCGACATCCTACGAGCTGATTCCCCTAAGCCCGAAACTAGGCCATGGAGGAAGGTATTTGTTGGGGAATATTTTGCCAACCTACTACTTCCCTTTCTGGGTTTAACATCCCAAGCCATACGCAAGGCAGTGGAACCCCTGTACCCCCTTTAAAAACAACCTTCTAGATCGTATGAGCCTCGAAGGCTCTTCAACCCTAAACCCCTAAACCCTCAACCCCTATTCCCTACACCCCAAACCCTATAACCCCCCCCGCCCAACCCAACCCATTCCTTTACCCTAAACCCTATAACCCCCCGCCCCAACCCTAAATTGACCGAATCTGCGGCTCTGTAGCCATGGCGATGGCCAGATTCTGGGCAAACTGCCGGTCTGGGATCAGCTGCACGCCATCCTCACATGGTTGGCACTAGTAAAACCTAGCCCTAACTTAAACTGGCCTCAGAACCCCACTCAGAATTATATTTTGGTTGTTATTGGGAGTATGGTAACCAAAAATTGAAAATTATTTTGGAGGCCTTTATAGTAACCCCAAACCTGGAGCTTCATGACATCCTCCTATAGCTTCTGGACCTCCATGGTATCTTTCTGCGGTTTCTCGTCAAAGGATGCTGCTACATAAGCCATAAAAAGCAGGAGTGGCTGACGACAACAAAGGCTTGTACTGTTGGTCGAGGAAATATCGCACCGCCCTGTCCCATATAACGAATACAGTATTCAAGGGGCCCTAAGCCAAAAAGCTAAATAGTGGTGCAAGATCTCCCCCATCAACCGTATCATCTGTGTTGCGGTCCGCTTCTGATGAAAAGATGTTGGCAACTCCAACTCCCAAACCCGCAAAGGGCTCAAAAACAGGGCAACCCACTGGTAATCCCCTTCTCTAATAATGGCCCCCCCATTAGGGTTTAGGGTTTAAAAGGGTTTTGGTTCAAGGTAATCCGCTTCTTGCCTGAAATTGGTTTGCTAGTAGGGAGGTGATTCAAGCGCTCCTGGCCGGTATAGGAAGATTATACAGCACCAAGTTGTATTGGGGAACCTCCCATGTGCAGCTCACAACAAAGTTCCAACTTCCGGAAGAAGGCCATGAACTGCTTAAGCCAAAGCCAAAGAAACATCCACGTAAGTCTTGCCATAACCAGCAACAACGTCCGCATACAGAACGTGCACATAAGGACACGGGCATATACCATTTACATGGTCTAGTTGAAGGAGACTAGGATGGCCACCCATACGAAAAGCAACAAATCAATCTTGCCCAGGCATCGTCATGCCGCGCACTGCGCTTCTTGACCGGTGAGGGCGTCCGCGAGGATGCAAAGGCATCAAGCATCGGTGCCTCGAAATCTTGGCACACTTTCCAGAGGGTCCATGTAGCTATACAATAGCTTCTTGGGCCCTAAAGTAGGCATATAAATATTTAGATGGGAATCCTTTTGGGGCCTAAGTGTATACCACATACCTACATAGACCATTAAGGACTTCATGGAGCTGAGCTCTACAGCGAACTTCCAACATTAATACCCACCCACCCAACCACCCAACTCCCTGCCCCCGGCAAAGCGAAACATTGAGTAAGTTCCCAGCTTTTCAGTCTCCAGCAGGGAAGAGAGGAACAGTGAACATTAGGGGGCAAGGGGGGATGCATCAGACTATGGGGAGCAAGGTACTTAACCCCACTGCTATGCCTCGGGTGTCATTGAAGTCCATGAATGGCCCAAACCCTGAACCCTAAACCTGAACCCAACTGAACCGTGAACCCTAAATCTACGCCTCAGCCATACCTGGGCCTTCAAGTAGGCATCCTCCTTTAAAGACTACAGGGAACAATGACAGTATAGGGCTTAGGGTTTGAGGTTTGGTTAAAAGGGTTTATAGGGCTTGGGGTTTAAGGTTTCTAGGGTTTGGGTTTTAAGGATAGTATTTAGGATTGATAGGGTTTGGGGTTATTGGCTTTAAGCGGGCTTCTCCAAAAAGGGAGGGGCCCCTACGGACCCCATGCACCTGCTGAGTCATTAGGGGCTTGTGGAGGTTCTTGTTAGGGATGGTGCGGAAATGTTGAGCAAAATCCGCAACTTACTGGTGGTTAGTACGGAAGAGGGGAATATAATGCCTACATATGTAGTTCTATATATATATATACACATGCATAATCCCGTTTTCTCATCTTCCCTACGAACCACAACCCTGGGCTGCGCATCTGTCAGGCGGCGAGTCCCGACTGCTCCTCTTCAGGCGGGGCCCCGCTGAAAATTGTGTTGGCAACATCCTTGGGATTCTTGTGGGTTGCTGTCAAGGAAACTATAAAACAAGCTACCAGGATGTGGGTATTTCATCAAATACAAGGGTTTCCACATGAGGAGTAATTCGCTTCACGTGAGCCCTGGATTAAATTTGTAGTATATCCGTAAATAGGTCGCCCCCAAACCCTATATAGTACCGTCCCCCCCAACCTAAATTTAGTCTGTAGCTCATTTAAATTCCTTAGCAGCAACCGAGCTTACTCTGGAGGCGCTTAAGAACTTATGCCTCATGTAGGCCTCTTGGAATTGGAAGGGCTGGGAACATGGAAGAGCTTGAGGATCTATAGTCCCCCTTAAGTAGATAGAATATGGGATATATGGGGCCCTATTTATACTATACCCAAAGCCATATTCTATCTACTTATGAGGGACTATATTTCCCATCATGGCAGGGCGTAAATGTCCGAAACACAAAGATTGCGATGATCCTGCGACGCCATGCTAGAGGGAAGGCTTCATTCAAGGTGTTCAAGGGGCAGGGATCAAAGGTGCGCTGCGCCTGGTAAAAGGATCGAGGGTTGAGGTGCATTTTGTGCCGAACGTCAATGGCATGTCCCTGACAAAGTGACCAAGCCCCATCACAGCAAAGACAACTGTAGAGTGGAACACGTACACGTGAGCTATAGTCTAAACTCCTAGTATCCCTCTTAATAACCCCTTATAATACTCCCTAAATGATCCCCTGTATAACCCCCTTTAAGGAATTCAGACAAGAACTTAGATGATCGCACACTGGCTTGGGGAGTAGATGTAAGGAGCCACGTGCCCGGATATGAAAGCTGAAATGTATGGCAGGTTTACATGGACACAATAACGATAAAGGGCCGTGTTACATGGAGCCCAAAACGGAAATACTTTTGACCACCCCCTTTATTCGGAGGAGAGGATTGCACTGACACAGGATGTCGTGTAGGGGCACGTTGAAAGAGCGATCAATAAAGCCCTAAGCCACAACCCGTGTAGTCTGTCACGGCATAAGCAACCTACAGTCTCGCCTACCAGCATAGCGCGAACTCCTCTCTCAATCCTGCAAGCTAAACCCTCAACTCTCGAAGTACCTGCGGCAATTCAGCTGGGTGGTACTTTAAACCGTGCCACAGATTATTCATAAATAGGGTCCCTCATACCGCAATAGGAATAGGGGCTTGATAATCATCCCGAAATGCCACCTGGTTAGGGCTCTTTGGATCAGGCCCCGCTCGAGATGGGGATGGGGATGGGGACTCGGAGTAGCGTTGGAGCACTCGCTGCTTCTGAGAGTCTGCGACTGGCCTCAGATGCGTGGCCAATTGAAAGCCCGAACGAGACAGGTAGCTATAGAGTAGATACTTAAGTCCCGAAGGGTTCCCATATAACTACAGGAGGTACTATAGGGGTTAATCAGGGGGATACTAGGAATTTAGACAAGAGCTCTTTTGGCTACATGCACCCTTGGGGATAGGCTGGAGCATTTGTTTCGTGAATCTGTGTCTGAAAACGTCTTCTTTCTTAGCAGTTGTGCAGCATATGAGTTCCTACGGAGGCGGACACACAGCTGAAGAACAAATCCTAGTTCGAGGTGAGTTCAATTTCTCGACCCTTTCAGGGACCACGAGCTGAAAGCATAGAAAAGCTCCTGGTCTTGGCAAATGGCAATTTCCATACATGGTGGGGGGACGGCAAAAATCGTCACCAGCATATTCAAATCCTGGTTATAGGGAATCCAACCCCCCCCGGGAGAAACTAAACAAAAGGAAACCTCAATTTGTGTGGGAAGCCTAGGCCCGATATGTCCTATACAACATACACTGTAAGCCCTTCACAGAGACCCCCCAAAATGCAGAAACACCCGGGTATCCAATCTGGTAGAATCGCTCTACACTTGAAGGATAGAGCACAAAACAACATAGAGAATGTAGGGGGCCGAAAGGATTTTCATTTTTTGGTTTAGGGGCTTCACAATCAACTGGAAAATAACATGGAATGGAACATGAAAGGGAAACTGTGTTTACATAGAAGCTTACGATAGGAAGAACGGAAGCCTAAATGATTACCTTACGATGGCGAAGAATATTTGGGGCACCCGACACACTAATTGTAGAAGTAACCTGCGACCAAGACACGGGTGTTTACTTTAAGCCCTAAATTAACCCTAAACCGAGCTCGACATGCCCTAGTTGTACTGAACAACTGTCGTGCTGCCGTAACTGTTTTTTTCTGATTGCTGGCACCATCCGTAGCAAAGTTAAGTCACGGGGTTTAGGGATAAGGTTAGCATTTAGGGGGTTAGGGTTTAGAGGTTCAGGGTTTAGGGTTCAGGGTTGGGTTTAGGATTTAGGGTTCAGGCTTTAGGAGTTAAGGCTTAGGTGTTTACAGGCTTTAGGGGGTTAGGGTTTAGAGGTTTAGGGTTTAGAGGTTTAGGGGTTTAGGGACGCACACCGTTGCTTGTCTTGCCACATACGTTGAGCCAAACCCCCCAATCGCGTTGAACGGATAACATTGCGATGCCTTCTGCAAGCCCCTTATCAGAGCAGCATGGAATGGAGTGCAGCTTCATGAAGCCATGCACTTACTCTGAAGAGAATCTAGGACTCCTAGACCCTAAGCCCTAAACCCTAAACCTGAAATCTAGACCTACTACTAACCCATAGAAGCCACGCGAAAGTACCCAAACAGGACAGTGCAGGGGGGAGGGAGCGTACTGAGTCCAAAGGATGTCATCTATGGGAGCTTCTTGAAATCAACCCTCAATACCCGTAATAAACGACCCCACCATCCTGGTGAAGTTCCTTCATATCTCTAGGGTCCCCTAGGGCAACGAAATTTTGACAGCGCGCCAAACCTTGATTGAAGGGACCTAGCACTTCCCCTTGTTGCAAGAGATACTGGCTTTAGGGTTTACAGGGTAAATTGGAATAATTTCACGTCCCAAATTAAGATCATTTTGGTATATTACCTACATAAACCACCATTTAGGGTGAGGTCGGGTGAGGTTGCTTTAAGTTGCCGAGGTAAGCCCAGAACCCCAAATCCTAGACCCTAAAACCCTAAATCCTAAACCCGAAATTAACCCTAAACCCTAAACCCAGGTTTAGGCTTTAGGGTTACTGTTTCGCCATGAAGCTGGCGACTCTCAAGCAAGCCGTGGATGCGTGGTGTGCGCGACTTTGGCTTTGCCTCTGCCTGCAGGGATTAGGGGTTTAGGGTTTAGGGTTTTAGGGTATTAGGTTGTTTTCTTTATGGGGCCATTTCTCCACTATCCGAAGCTTAGCGAAGAGCGCTTTAGGGTTTTAGGGTTTAGGGCTTAGGGTTTAAGGCTTAGGGTTTTAGGGTTTAAGGTTTTAGGGTTTAGGGGATAGGGCTTTTGGGGTGTAAGGTTAAGGGATTCGGGTTTGCGGGCTCATAATTCCTTACCCCAAGTCCGAATTGTGAAATGTTGTGAACACATACTCCATTATGAGGTTGGCGTACTGTTGCAGAAAATATCCAGTATCATTGGCGCTTGGAGCTGGCTGATTGTGTTACTAGGGGACGGGACACCCCAAGGTCTCTTTCGTTTAAGGCTTCGGGGAATGTAATGTAGGGATAAGAGTTTGGAGCGTTGCTGGGCACAGACCTTGAGCAGGGCACTGAACAGTTCGAGGAGCAGTTTTTCTTGGGTTTGAGCTGACTTTAGTGATAAAGGCGTGCACTGCGCGGCAATGAAAAATATCTACGAGCCTTTGGATAGGGCTTGGGGTTGGGTTAGGGCTTCAAGTGCCAAACAGCTGGGCTCTTAGGAAGTTTGTGGCTATCAAGCGGTTGGACTTATCTAGACCTAGTTCAACACACACACACACACTCTCTCTCTCTCTCTCCCTGATTTCATCAGCACAGTGAAGAACCCGCGCTTGGGTTCAGGCACGTCGATTTTAATTTTGGTGCTGTTCATTAGTGATGGCATCAAGTATTCCAATTTAAAAAATGCAGAGTGGCATGCTAATCGTAATTTGCATTACCGCTGTTGTTGGCGGATGTTCTTTGAACTGATCTGTCTGGGCTGAGCTTAGCATCCCATGTTGATTTGAGCTGAAGTGAACCACCCTTTCACGTGCAGTGGTGCAGCTACCTGCGATTAAAACAAAGCAGAACCCATCAAGACAATCGGTCTACTTCTGCTCGTCTAATCTTTCAATAGGCGATCTGAGACTGCAAAATGTGGCCTCATCCCGACTCTGTTTGGAGAGTGCGCACACCTATCTGCACTTGTGCGGGGCTGCAACATAGTTCAAAGAGGTACCAGTCATCCAATGCCATGTAAGAAGCGCAGGATCTGCAAGCAGGGTTATTTGAAGCGGATTGCGTCGCTGGAACTTCAAAAAGCACATCCTCACTCTACCTACTGACCTACTATTGCTACGCGTAGGTCACATGCATGAAACCTATGGAAACCGGGGCGACCTGGGACCGTGCATGGCGTGCACGTTCATGCTGACCGCATGACTATGGTCACCCACCGGGCTCGACTGCCGCCGTTCACGAGCCTACTCTTCTTCTAGTAGTTTTACCACTACTATCCCTTCTACCGCTGGTGCTACCACTGCTGCTACTGCCACCGATGAAAACACAGAAGCAGAACACAAACGCGCCAAAACATCCACCCTCACGCTGACATATGCGAGCACCGATTCTCAAGTAGCAATGCGAACAGCATATATAATTGCTGTACTGCCATGGCTGCTCGCACCGGAAGAGGCTAGCTTCCAATCGCATGTATGTATTTCGAGGCCGGAAGGCGTGCAGGAGTTAGTAGGTGGCCGTCCCTGCGCCAGCCCCAAATGTTTGGAAAAGCATGCTGAGACAGCGAATGGCCTCCGATGACATGCCACGAAAAAAAAAAAAAAAAAA
>CAJNIZ010045499.1:1477-17936 GCA_905231905.1 Symbiodinium pilosum
CAACAGTAGGTAAAATAATGGTCCAAAACCCCTAAGTATAGCCCAAAAGGCCATTATTCTACATACTTTGGGGGTCCAAAACCCTAAACCCTAAACCCTAAACCCTAAATAATATGGTAGTTTCCATTTTCTTTTCCATTCTTCTACATACCTTTGGGGGTCCAGGTAGAGCAGATGTTGCCAAGGCTTGAGGGCATCGGCTACATGCAAGCGCCGCGTGGTGATGCTATGGCCTAGCTAGACTTCCTTACCCTACCTATATATATATATATACGTAAGGGTTTAGGGTTTAGGGTTCAGGGTTCAGGGTTCAGGGTTTAGGGTTTAGGGTTTAGGGCTTCAACCTACCTATATTATGGTTTGAGGGTTTAGGGTCGGTTGTCCTTTCCCACAATGAGGGGCACCTTCTTGGGGTTCCCTATAATGACTATAGTAAGACTATAGTATACAATTACTAGCTATGGTTCATCTACCTAGACCTCTATACCCAACGCCACTTTCAAGGGCGCCTTGTTTTGTGTCTACACGCTGCCAGACATCACGTTGGGTATCCCAACAAAAGGACAGGGTATAGGGGTCTAGGTACTGTTGATCCTACAAATCGACCAGAAATAGCTCTTATAGCCTTTTTGGTGTTCGGTGTAGGGACCCAACAAGGGGCTCCATAGACTATTGTCCTCTTCCATCAGAGCTATTGGTTATATGCGGTAGTTTCCTCAAACAGGGGCACCGATTACCAAATGTAGACCCCACATATTTATAACTCTGATCATAGGGACCCCTACAAAGGTATCCCTAATTATGGGAAGCCCCCATGTTACTCGGGGGAGAGACTTTCTGAGAAATCTTGAGGCCATCGGGGAGAGGTTTTATTTTGGCATGAGCTCTGCTTCTTGGCATTTTTTGGAACTAGGCTCTAGCATAGTCATGTTGGGGCAAACTTCCCAAGGCCCACCCTACGCCCTAAACTCTAAATCTCTACCTGTAACCCCACCAAATACCTAGGGCTTAGAAATTACCCCTAAATGGGTAGATATAACCCACTGTAGGTAATTGCGGCTACGGCTACAGGAAACCTAAATTCGTAAAGAAGTCCAAGGCATCATGTTCTTCATCGCGATCTGAAGCTGGAGAATATTCTGCTTAGCGGCTCAGGCTTTCCGACATAAAGGGATTGCATGGAGGTTAGGGTGTAGGGTTGAAGTTCTTAGGGCAGTATGTAGACCAAGAATGGAGAAGCAAATGGAAAAGCGTAAGATCACATGGACTGGGGTTATGTACGTTTTAACGTAATGTAGGGCCTCAGGATCCTTTTGAAAGGTTTTTGGGGTTGTATAGGGATGTAGAAGGATCCATTTGTCGGAGTCCCCAAAATGAGAATAACAGCATTTTGACATCTGTGTTTGGATCCACTCATTTATGGGAACTACCATACGGTGGGTGGATACTACATGACCCTATATACCTTTTTTGCATAGAAAACATTTTATTACAGTGTAGTAAGGTCATGCAGGTTTTGTTGTATCAGCAGTATGGGGTACATGAGGACAGCAGTAGTCTTATCAGAGATCAACTAGCCAAAAGTAGATACCCAGACCCTATGTAGTTCCTTGTTGGGTAGTCTATTATAATCCCTTACCCAAAAACCATAACAAACCCAAAAAAGATAACAAACCCGAAAAAGAACTACATTGGAGCCCTTGGGTAATTACTTTGTATGAATTTTCAAGGCGAAGCCTAAAACCCAAAAACCCTAAACCCTAAGGGTTCAGGGGTTTAGGGTTTAGGGCCCTAAATCCCTGCACTATAAAATCCGAAGCTTGCTTACAGATTTGGATGCCCAGAGCGGGGATCCATGGAATGTTTGGCGCTAAGGGTGTGTGTGGGGGGGGGGAGGGGGGTTGAGAATTCTGGTAGCTTTCCGAGCTACTTGGATTTGAAAACCTCCAGGTACCCTACTATTACTTTTCCACGCGGTTTAGTGTCGGGTTTTGGGTTTAGGTCCTTTGGGTGTTGGTACTAGTGGTTGTAGTACAACTTTTGGGCAAGTATATGATTGTTGAGTACTTGGACCTTTAAGGAGAGTTCCACTCAAGAATACAGGGTTTGCGGTGAAATAGGGTAGCTTGATGTTTCGGTTTCAGCAGCTGTTCTTGCATATGGGTGGACGGCCTTTTTGTGCAGCAACAATGTGAGGAGCCTGATTTTAGTAGTATTTTATTTGGGGATATTCTGGTACCCATGATAGAGTAAGATTATATCCTCCTTTTGGGGTATAGTATTTTATATAGGAAGAATATCTTACTGGGTTTAACCACCAAAAAAACGCTACTCATTTGTTCAGCGCTGACTTGCTTCAGGGGGACAGAGTGCAGTCGACGTGTTGCCACCTTTTTGTGCACAAGACTCTCAATTTGGAGAAACCTTTTGGCTCGGGTTGGTTCCCTCTACGTCAACCCACCAGCGGAGGAGCAGGGGGAGAGGTTTGCAGAAATCATGCCAGCCCCTGCCAGATGTAATTCCCTTTCAGCGGGCTTAGGGCTTAGGGGCTTAGGGTTTAAGGTTTCGAGACCCTTGACTGTAACCCCTATAAGGGTTACATAAGAGGTTGGGCCCACAACCAAAACATGCACAGCAACTCTTCCACCTCCTACGCCCAAACAACTTGAGATGGCGCCAGGCTATTCCGACACTCACAAGTGCGATCTGCACAACGTTAAGATAGCAGCGCCTTGGACACAAAGAATATGAGGCTTGGGGACTTTTGATTTAATCCTGGGTTTAGGGTTTATAACAGGGTTTAAGTCAACACCCTAAGCCTAGAGCCAATGTATCAAAGTAGTACAGTATGGTTTTAGGCAATGGCGGAAATGCTCAGTGTTGCTACTAAGATGGCATCCTCTAAAGAGGGCTGGTGGGTTTAGGGCGTAAGGTTTAGGGTTGAGGGCTGCGATCTAGGGCTTAGATGTCTGCCGCTAGCCTAACTAGTACGTGACAGTGTTGTGGGGTCATGTGGGTCTGAGGGTCCAGATGACAGAATTCAGATCATAGTGCTTAAGGCCGGTACTTGGAACCTTCTAGGCTGCAAGCATTTTGTTCAAATTACACGCGACAAACTCCCGTAGAATAACATGAGCCCTCAAATAACGGGGTCATGTAGAGAACATGGATCTTAATGGTTTAGGTTTTATACAATATAAGGCTGTTGCCTTCTTCAGGCGTGCCTAGATGGAGTTGCACTTGGAAGCTTGGGGAGGGTAAGGAGCAGAGCGGGATTCTGGCAGCGTAGGGCCCCCTAATTTCACAACTCTACTTGTAAGTCCCATAAGTTATAACTTATAGGACATGTAACCATACTTGTCCCTATCAGAGCACAACCTATAAGTAAGCTGCAGGACACCAGGTAGACTCGACGAACTGCATGCCTCAAGGGCCGAAATCGGCGGAATTTGCGATTTGCGCACATCTTGTTGCCCCTACCTGGGGACTCCAACAAGGGCCTGAAAGGGGGGCCATCCGTAACCCCAATTACCTACAGTCTAGTCGTTACCACTTGATTTAATAGATAGAACCCATACTGATGTAGATAATTTGGGTTACGCGTACTAATTCAGACAATCGCCCGCATGTCTAACCCATGTACAGCGAGGACTTCGGCTTGTCAAAGTTCGACAACATCCGCGCCACTTGAGAGCAAGGAAATTACTTGTTTTACCTGTTTACCCTAAACCCTAAACCCTAAACACCATTGTTGCCCAAATGTTCTCAAAGTTGCTAAGCTGCTGGGTCCAGGGAGCTTAGTACTTTCCATCTTGGGTTCAGATGTAACCGGATTTTAACCAACCGTGAAAAGTGTTTAGGGTTTAGGGTTTAGGGTGCTAAAGAGGCACTTACTTGCTTAGCTGGCTCCTCCGCCACATTTGCCACTTGTTTCGCGGTTGAAGGGCCTGGGTTGTTGCCCCCAGCGATTCAAGCCCTAAACCTTAAACCTAATAAAAACCAAAGTAGCCCTGAGAGTACACGTGGCGTTATGCTGTAAAATTGGGCCCGAAGGTATGCATATGTTAGGAGGACTCACCCACCCTGGAATAGTGGTATACTAGGAATGTAAGAGGGCCCAAGTATCATCACTATTATCCCTTATAGTCACTATTACAGGGTGGGGGGGTCCACTTAAGGCATAGCCACCCTGGAATAGTGGTATACTAGGAAAGTAAGAGGGCCCTAGTATAATCGCTATTATCCCTTATAGTCACTATTACAACCCTAAACCCTAAACCTCAATATTATCCTTATTATGACTGATAGTCACTATTACAGGGTGGGGGGTCCACTTGAGGCATATGGGAAACCTTTTGGGCCCAAGTATGCAACAGGAGTGCTTGGACCCTTGAGCCCTAGACCGCAAAACCTAAGCCCTAAGCCTAAACCCCAAGCAAAAAAAAAAAGCACCTAAGCCCCCCACCCTAAGCCCTAAACGACGCAACAGCTGGATCACTCCCCGAGGGCTCGTCGAGGCATCTGCTTGAAAGAACGATGACGGCAGCATCCAGCTTGCAAGCTATCCCTGGGGGTTTAAAGGTTACGGCTAAGGTGCTAGGGCTTAGGGTAGAGGGTTAAGGGTGTAGGGTTTTGGGGCAAGGGTTTAGGGCGCTTAGGGATCCAAGAACACAAATAACAGCTATGTTGGGCCCTAAAGTCTGTGACTACATTGGGCTTTTTGGATCCCTCGGGTATCGGCTGAGGCTCAAGGGTAGACTTACGAGTTTGAGGCTCGGGGTGGGGACTCGTGGTTTGGGCTTTAGGGATTTTTGATTCAGGGTTTAGGGTTTCAGAAGTATTCACTCTCGGTCCTCGGTGAAAACGGCATGGCACCCTGAACGGGGCCTCTGAACACTGTTGTTTTCCTAACGGAAGTCTCCGTGTTGGTTGGGGGTTGGGGTTCGGGCTTGGGTCTAAGTCAAGTTGAAGGGTCCGAATGCGTGACAAAATAAACATTAATTCAAGCCCACTGAGGGTGGGTAGCTTACAGGTGAGCATTTTCCAAAGTCCTCCCCTGAAAACATCCATAGGACCCCCCCAAACATCCATACAAGTGGTACAGTCGGAGACTACTCTCCCGTCAGTTACCCACGTGTAATGGCAGTGAAACCAGAAACCATAAGAAATACTATAAACCTACACCCAAACGGTTAAGGGTTGGTGGTTTGGAGTGATAGGTGTTCCCCCCTAGTGGTCCCACCTAAACCCTAAACCCTAAACCCCAAATTCTAAACTAAAGCCTAAACCCTAAACCCGTTTGGAGTGATAGTTGCTTCCCCCTATATAGTCCCTGTGTGGGATGAGTACCAAAGATATGAAAGGATCCTTGCTGTGGCATGAACTCTGTTTAAAGTTTGGCATATGGGACTTTTCCCAAGTTAGGGGTATTTTTTTGGCCCCCATAATACGGACTGGAGTATTTTGGGGTCTATAATGGGGTCACCTTTTTGGAAAGTACCTTTTGGGGGTTTCCGAGATTACTGGCCTCTTTCGGGAGTATTTTGAATAGGGGCCCTTGTTCAGGGAAACTCCCGTATAGATATTTTGAGAAGGTTGTGCGCCCGCCTCCACTCGGAGGTTCATGAGACTTAATAGCTACTTCTCACTGGGGTTATAACCTTACTTACATTCTCCTCAATAGCTTTTCCTTACAACAGTCTTATTATCCCAGCAGAAGTCATGAATAAGTGCCATAAACCTTTATCCCTAAACTGCATATCCCCATATGTCGCAACACATCCCTAGTCCCGGTATTATATTTGCCTTTGACCCCTGCACATGGACCCACTTATAAGCAGTTACCAATGAAAATCCAAGTGGTCACCGAAATTGGATTCCCCTTTGGAGGAGGGATTTCGGGTTAAGCGCGAAGGGAATTGAAAACACCATGAAAATTACGATTTAGGATTTGCTGTAGGGTGGAGGGAATGAATGAGAACATGCATATTGCTATTTAGGGATGAGAGGCTTAGGGAATGGAAATCACAATAGAAGCTGACTGCTACATTATTGGGGAATATATAGCGACAATTAGAAGGATCTATACCTTCAGTACTTGCTAACTAGAGGTAAGTTTTAAGGTCTCATGGGGGCTCGTTAAGACATTGGTTGAGTCACTGGACTTTGTATGAGATGAACGGGTCTTAAAACAAGCGACTTGTTGGTTGTGCTTTTCAGCTCCAGGCGTGCAGTTGTCGATGCAATATCCCAGTTAAACAGAAGTTCCAAGCCCTGCGCTCGAAGCTCTGAGCACTAAGCCCTGGTTCCTTGTGGTCATAGTTTTTCTGTTTGAAAAAAACGAAAGCCCACTAAGAAGTCTGGCCTTGTGATGTTGAATAGTAACGTTATGGAGAACCAGGTTTCAAGCTTTTTGTCACAGGCGCTATAACCCAGACAGCTAAAATTCGCTTGCCACAGGCACCTCGAAGATATCCTGGAAACCGGCAAGAAACTGTAAAGCCCTGAGCCTCAAATCCGAACCCCCCAAACCCAAATCTTAAACACTCTGAAGCGCTATCCCTGACCTCTCTTCCCTAGAAATTTCCTTCCCAATCTCATGAGGTTGGCACGCCCGATTACGTTGCACCGGAGGCTACTCTGCAGTTTTAGATGCCATGGGTTTTAGGGTTTAGGGCTTAGCGTAATACAGCGAGTTATAATGACATCACACCGACCACACCTAAGTGGTGGTTTTGATATCATGTAGTCCCAAGATGAATTTGCTTTATGGTTCAGATTTGACCTTGTGACTTAAGTACATATTTGGATGCATGCTAGGCCTACTGCAATCTTCCGAGAGTAAGCCTATGGTACCCAGGCCCTTCTTCCTGAACATGATGTGTGTGTGGCTAAGGTTTAGGGTTTAGGGTTTACTTAGCTGCGTGTTGCTGAAGCATGTGCGAGCACAGTAATGGTGCCGGTGGCAGGAGGACAGTTGTACATCACGATGAACCCGGAACCCTAAACCCTGAAACCTCAACCCTCAAGCCCTGAACTCACAACCCCCAAAACCTTAACCCTGAACCCAAAATCATAGCAAACCTCCAAAATGGTCAGCGCAGTCAGCGCTTGAGCTACTGGAGGGCTTGAAAACCCTAAACCCCTAAGCTCTAAACTTCAAAAACCCGAAAACCTTAAAACCCTAAACCTTAAAACCCTAAAACACTAAGCCCTAAAACCCAAACCCTTAAAACTCTAAACCCTAAACCCTACACTCAGAATAGCCATGTGTGTGTGTGTGTGTGTGTTTTTTTATACGACCGGGCTACAGGGCCAAGGTAAGCTCCCCTAGGAAGGGCTTACCTGAACCGGTTTAGGGTTATTGCCCTAGTTATGGCGTAAAACCTTTAAAATGGCAATGATTCTACATACTTTTGGGGTTAAAGTATAGGGTTTAGCGCTTAGGGTGTAGGGTTTAGGGTAAGGGTTTAAGGTTGCATTACTATAAGTGTAAGCTTCTCAGCTTCAACTTAGAGCATGCGAAGCCACATTTTCCTGATTATAACGCAACTTAATTACAGCGAGGGGTCCACCCTTTGTATACCCTGAACCCTCAGCACAGAACCTTCATCCCTAAACCCGGAGTTCTAGTCCCCTGGACCTATAACGCGGAAGCTCATTCAGGAAGCAGCCCCATGCTGGCTTATCGCGAGGTTATGAAACCAAAAGTACAACAGCCGGCTTGAGTGGCGTACTTTCAGATATACACATTTACAAGTTAAGCCCTTGAGCTTCATGATTCTTTTGGGATTCAAACCCTAAACCCTAAGCTTAGGGCCCGGCGGCTGGAGATTGAGGGTTCAGGATTGAGGCTGTAGGATTCAGGTTTTGGGGTTATGGTTCCTAAGCTCTACCGCTAACCCAAATTGACTATGGTTTCATGGCGTATACCTACTACTTGGGTCATCGGAGTTACAGGTAAACCCTAAATCTTAATCCTAAATCCTTAACCGACCCAAGCCCCATAAGTCCTAAACCCTAAACCGCGTTCACGAGTCAGGTTTGCAGACTTTTTTGGGACGGCCCTAGAGCTTGAAGCCCTGATCCCCGGCCCGAAGTCAGAAATCAATCTTCTTACCGAAATGATGTGTATACATATATATATATATACGCATGCATATTTACTTACATATATATATATACATAGGTATATAGATACACAGCACACAAAGGGTTCAGGCCCTTAGGGTTTAGGGTTTGTATAGGGGGTATACTGGGACGATATAGAAGGATTTGTAGGGCTTAGGCTTCTCTCTCTCCCAAATGAACCTGGTAGCTCAGAAGGGGTTAGAGAAAGACTATACCTAGAAACTTAAGCCCCAACTCTCCAAACCCTAAACGCTAAAACCCTAAACCCTAAAACCCCAAATCCCTAAACCCTAACCCTACGGCTCAAAATAGCACAAAGCCTCTTGTAGTATGGTCTTTGGGCCCAAAAGCCTTCAAATACGAGCCCCTAGAGTCTTAGAGTAAGCATTTGCAAGCCTTTGGCTCTTGTACCCCTAAACCCTTAAGCCCTAAACCCTAAGCCCTAAACCCTGAGCCCTAAACCCTAAACCCTATAAGCCCTAAGCCCTAAACGCTAAACACCATAACTCAGAGGTTCTTGATAGTAAGTACGATGAGCGCGTGGACTTCTGGAGCTTCGGTGTAATTCTCTACGCCATGCTGCCAGAGCCTCATTCAACAGGATATTTAGGGTTTAGGTGGGTGGTGGGTTTAGGGTTTAGGGTCAGGGGGACTTAGTAAGTAGGTTAATAGAGGGGATAACTGGGGTTACCATATGGGTTATAGGGGTTCTTAACCTACTTACCAAGTCCCCCTGACCCTCCAAGTATGGTATACGTGGGAGGTATGAGTTTAGGGTTCACGGCGTGAGCCATGGTCTAAACTCCTTACAAGGGGTTATAAGCGGTTTATGGCCCTAAACCCTAAACCGAGCATTGGGGGGGGGATGCTAGGAGTTGAGACTATGGTTCACATGAGGCAACTTTCAGGCTTGACGTGACCGAATTCGGGTTGTGGGGTTTGGGGTTTTAGGGTTAATTTATGGTTTAGGGGTTTAGGGGTTTAGGATTTAGGGTTTAGGGGTTTAGGGGTTCAGGGATTTAGGGCTTAGAGTTTGGGGGTTTGGGGTTGTGCATTGCCTCGCAAATAGCAGTGAGGGTTACACAGGCTACCTGCTGCTCTTCTTTTTTTTCGATGGGCCTCTTCGGGAAATGCGAGGTTTCAGAGGGCCATGTGAGCTATAGTCTAAACTCCTAGTATCCCCCTTACTAACCCCTGTAATACTCCCCTATATAATCCCCTTTTGAGGAGTTGAGATTATAGCACATATAGACCATATAGAGAGTATGTGGGGATAATGGAAAGACAATGGAAACTGCCATTTAAGTTCCCGGCGCAGATTCCAAGATCATGGATTCCTCACGAGTGGGTAACATGATGGCTCAAAACAAACGAAACCAGGAGTTTAGGGCTTAGGCTTACGAGTTTAGAGCTTAGGGTCTACTAGGCACCCCAGTAGTACCCGTTTTCCCTTCTTATTTTGTGGTCTGCATGTTAAGACTGAACACTAGGAAAAGGGTACCCCTTGTTACTATGGGGTTACTGGAGAACCTAGAGGAAGAGCCAGAGAGGCTATAAGCCTACATTGATATTTTGGAGGTACAGGTAGTCTTCCTCCCCGTGCATCTACCAGGAGCCCCCAAAATATCCTTAACTAGGGTTTACGGTTTAGGGAGGTATTTGGGCTCTACACAGGGTACCGGGGGGGGGTTTTGGCTGGCGATTCCACCTTCAAGGTTGTACTCTGTTTGATAGATAAGAATACTCGGAGTATCGCTGTTGTTTTGGAGCTGAAGATTAGCTGTTCCCAATGGCAGACCCATGAGGGCGAAAGCCGTGCTTACTTTCGGGCGCTTGTTAGACGGGATTTATGATCGCGAGGAACCAGAACATTTGTACGATGTGTAAAGGTTCTTCCCAAAAGCAGCACCGTGACAGAGCCCTGGACCCTGGGTTTAGGGTTTATTGTTTATAGGGTACGTGGGACTTAGCTAAGTGCAGTTGCTTCTGAGAACCACCCATGTAAGTGACGCAGTTCCTTGAACAATTACTCGTATGTTTCTCTCACAGTTCTAATCAGATAGGCTGCTACCTACACTCCCTATGAACCCCCGATCATACAACCTCAGTCTCCATTTTACTTTTACATGTTTGGTTCCATGTGACTTTCCCCTATTCCCTAGACCCTTAATCCCTGTATCCTAAATCTGAACTCAACCCGTAAGTAGTCCTATGACATATTGTCAATATAAGGCTTACCAAGAGGCAATTAAGACTCCTTTGAGTAGTTTAGGGTATCAGGCTAGCATAGTTCCTAATTAATATATTCGTCGGTAATGTCTATAAACTACAACGGGAAATATTCACTGTAGCTGATTTCTTTTTCTAAGGCTTAGCCCCCAGCATTCGCAATAGATCACACGTCTACACACTTATTTAGGACCCCGTCAAACCCTAAAGCCGTATACCCCACAGTAAACAGTAGCGTAAACCACCCTTCTACAGACTTATTGAGGACCCTATCAAACCCTAAACCCCTAGACCCTATAGTAAACATTCCCATAAGTCACCCTTCTACACGCTTAATTATTTAGGACCCTATCAAACTCTAAAGCCCTAACCCAGACCCATGAATAATAAACCCCTTCCCCTTAATAGGGATTATGATAGAGATCCTAATATTAAGGCCCTTAAAAGGATGAGGTCTACTAATCATGGGTCTACGCTAAACTCTAAGCCCTAAACCCTAAATAGTAGCTTCCATTCTCCCTTCCACTATCCTTATATAGCCCCTATAAAATCCCATGTTCTATATACTTCAGGGGGCCTATATACCCCATAGTAAACAGCAGCGGAGGTGTGGCCGCATGCCTTTCACTGTCACCAGCTTGAGCCCCGATCTCCACAAGGCTGCGCGCATCTGTGGGTTGTTCCAAGGGTTTAGGGATTAGGGTTTAGGATATTGGGATTAGGATTTAGGGTTTAGAGTTTAGGGTGAAGGGACCATTGGGAATAGATGTCCTTAAAGGGGGATCTTAAGCAAATTGGACACCTAGATTATAGTCATGTTGGGGACAGGTAATTAATTACTTTGAACAACCACCATATATGTTAGGGTTCCTCTAGGCTGGAGGGTTGAGGGTTTAGGGTTTGGGGCTTGGTTTATAAGGGTTTAGTTTAGGGCTTCTAAACCCTAAACCCTAAACCCTAATAGGGGCTTCATCTCATCCTCGGCACCCACGTATCCTCTACAGAGCCCAAGTACTCACAAATAGGACCTACTGAAGGGTGGGTTTAGGGTTTAGGGTTTAGGGTGTTGGATGGTTCTGGGGCTTGGAGTTCAGGAATCAGAAGTTCTCAAAGTTTACGTGCCAAATTATTTTCAAACTTATGCATGTGGGATTCCTATCAGTTCACCTTCAAGATTAAGCAGCTGGCCTGGGGTTGTGGGTGTAGAGTTCACTTGGCTAAATTGTACGTACTTGTACAAGTAGAAGCAGCCAAACACTGGAACAAATCGATCGCTAATTGGGAATTTCAACTCAACCCTAAATCCTAAACGCTAAAACCCTAAACCCTAAAATCCTAAACCCTAAACCCTGATATTTGACTTTGGGTCTGGCGTTTCTAAGAGACCTTAGGTACCCTCCAGAAGAACAGCTTCTACTTCGAGCCTGAACATATTGGGGACTTTTACTTTTTGGGGTGTTATTAAGAGGGATACTGGAAGTTCAAGCAACGGTTCACACGAAATGGTTAGTTAGGGAGACTAACTCCTGAACGAAAACAGCGTCCTTGAGCTTTAGCGGGGCTGGAGTCTTCCAAAAGGACTGAGAGGCTAAGCCCTTAAATTTTGAAACATATTGCCATGGGGCTCAGGCTAATCCTAAAGCCCGAAACTTTCAAAACTCAAGTGCCAGGAGGAGGTGTCCTTGGTTCGAGAGTGTGAGTCATGGCGAAACGTCTCCGACACTCAGCCGGTCACAGATGACTTAGCTACTTCCTGGTGCCCAAGGGGGCGTAGAATCTTATATTGGTCCCCATACTTGTATATAATGAACCCTTTTGCCCTACACCCTAAACCCTTATATACTGAACCCTATTACTGTATTCATATGCTGCACTCAAACACAAACTCTGTTCCAGTTCCGACCATCGGTTCAGCGCTCGCCTGAAGCTCCAGTATGATCATGACTTGGTAGACTCTCTGGTTTCCCTTCTTCCGCTAGGGTCTTTGATTCGAAGTTTGCAGCTTTTTAGTATTCGTTGTTCAAGGTTTAGTGTCTGGGGCTTAGGGGTTAGAGTTTGAGCTTATTGTGTTTTGAGGCAAGGGGTTTAGGTCTTGCAGCTGCCAAAAGCAGGACCTCAGAAGGGGACCCCTTGCAGATTTAACCCTACCCCGCAAGCCCTCAACCCTAAATCCTAAACCTCAAACTCTCAACCCTAAAGCTTAAGATTATCAAGCACTCCTTTTGAAAGTGGAATGCATCCTGAACTTGCAACCTCATGTATACAGGGTATGTATTGGGCTTTGGGGTTTTGATTAAGGCTTGGAGGGCTTAGGTATTAAGGCTCCCGGATTCAGGTATTAAGGCTCCCGGATTCTGATCCATCCGAGTTGAGGCGGGTTCTTCTATGTGTCGGGGATGGTGGCAGCCGGGTTTAGGGTTTAGGGTTTTAGCCTCCAAAATCCAAGACCTGGTTTATGTTTGCTATTTCCTGTAGGTTGGCCCCGCCTGGAGGAGCCTCACACCTGCCAGAACATGCATACGTCAATGTACGGGCCGTAAACCCTAAACCCATACCCTATGGGGATCTAAGTATACAAATAATACCTACATTGGGCCCTAAAGTGTGTAGATATTATCTACATTGGGCTATTTGGATCCCTAGGGGTATACTAGCATCATTTACGGGTGATAGGCGTCAAGGTTACTAGATGTTTAGGCTTATGCGCATCACATCCCATGTTGAGGCGCAGTGGTTCGGAAAAGCCATAAGCCCAAAGCTTTAAGCTTCTTCTCCAGCCTATGCCTGGTTTGCCAGAAAACCTGAGATTAAATGGTTGTTCCCAAGCACCCTCAAAGACCCTAAACCCTTAACACTAGACCCAATCCCTTTTAGCTCAGGACCCTTTTCGTTTTGAGATCTCAGTGCTGGTTGTTTGGCTACCCATGTAGTGCGCCTGCGACGCCTGAGCGTTCTTACAGCAAGACACAGCAAGGAATGTGAAGACAAACTTGCACATACTATCCTCAGAAGAAACTGGATATCCTACACCCTCACCTTCCCATGCCCTAAATCCTAAACCCTACAACCCCCCCCTCCCCCCCCCCCATTCCCTAACTTCTGCGGCCATCCATCAAGGAAGATGGCCAAGACTTTGTCAAGGGCCTGCTTACTGTCGATCCAGACCAAAGGCTCCACGCTTTCGGGTTTGGAGTTTGTTGCTTGTAGGTATGTGTAGGATGCACATGTGTATACATATATATATATGTATATGTATATGTATATATACATATATATGTATATATGTTTGTGTATATGTGTGTGTACATGTATCTAGGTACGTTGGTATGTAGGTGGGTTTGTATGTATGCATGCATGCATGCATTCATTTTTGTATGTGTGTATGGATGTACGCATGTTTGTATGTGTGTATGCATGCATTAATGTATGTATGCACATATTTTCTTTGAATTTTAGGGTGTACATGTTGGGACGTTGGGTCTTCGAGTTTAGGGCTGCAAGGTTCAGACTGATAGAAGCGGTTGGGGTTTCGGAGCTTTGCTTGGAGCGTACGTGTGGGGTAACAGACGCAAATCAAGCATGGTTGTGTCTTCAGATGTTTACTCTGTTCGTTAGCAAGGTACAATCGGCCCAAGCATGATTTGAGTTTTGCGACTTTTGGCCCTTGAAACATCGCTGTATGTAATAGGAACTCCTTTCTCCAGTGCTTGTATAGCGGCCCCCAAGAAGAATAATCCGCGCAAGACCTTTGTGAAGGTACAAGTGACGAGGGTGTTCCGGCACCACAAACAGCAAGCCCCTCAAGGCTGAAGCTCTAAACCCTAAGCTCAAATGCTCTTTGCTTTCTGAACTGAACACTTGTCATCACTCTCTGCTGTGCACACAGCAGAAGAGACTGTAGATCCTCAGAGGATTAGGACGAAGGCTGTAGCATGGGGAGATCTATGGAGCACATTTGCGTCTGTTTAGATGTCTATGTAGGCGTCCAATACCACATTCGTGCACGTGATTCCTGGGACAGCATGCTGAGTAATATTGATGTGCGCCAAGTTGCAACACTATACTTGTAAGTGCCCTACTGTTGATACTAAAAATCCTGCATGACCTTAATTTACTATAGTCCCATTATTCCCAAGGCATAAGGTACTTAGGGTCATGCAGGATTTCTAGTATCCACCGTATCTACTATCTGCGGGGTTGTAACCATACATCTCCTCATTTTAACCCAGTCGCAGCTTGTATCTAGAGAGCGGCACCTTGTAGAGCAAGTAACTTACCAACCCAAAAACCCTAAACCCTACTAACCCCTATACCCCCTCAAAACCAGACCAGGTATGGCTTGCTGCAATGCAGCGAGCATGTCTGGCTGCGGGAGGTCCTGGGTGGGATCTGCGCCATTCCGGCGGGCCGACTTTGAAAACTCTGAAAAGTTTTGGTTTTTGGCTGGAGGTTGTAGGGTTGAGGGTTCAGGCTCATGGTTTTCGGGGCTTGCGGTTTAGGGGAAGGATGTCGGGGGCTCATTCTTGGGTGAAAAGGCACCAAGGCTTAGGACTACAGTCCGTGGCTTGGACGCTGGATCCCCAAACCCTAAACATTAAACCACTCCTTGCTCGAGGGTCTGGTAGAAGAAGCACTATTCACTACTGGGTGCCTGTCAAGGAACCTACATTAAGTTACCATAATGTGGGTTCGTACTACAATCGGGCCTCCATGTTATAGTAACTCAATTTAAGTAAGCACTGAATCCTAAACCCTGAACCCCTAGACCCTATCCTCATTATAGCAACTTAATTTAAGTTCCTTACCAGCAACCCAGTCCATTCGTTACAGAAAGGACCTTGATTTGAGGACAACCCCTATGTACCTTGCACTAAACTCTAAATCCCAATCCCTAGGGGTTCAAACCATGCCGGGGTTCTCAAAGCAGAGATTGGGCGGGGGGGGGAGGTGATGTAAGGCCTAGGGGTTAGGGACAAGGGAAGCATTGGGGGTCCTTGCTGGGGATTCTAGAGGGCATTTCGCTCTGAGAAGCTCTCACGTCTGCATGTTCAAGCTCTGTACCTCAGCTTATCGTGAGAAGCCTACCAGAGTTCATAGAATCCTGAATGAGTATTTGGAGGGTCAGGGGGACTTAGTAAGTAGACCCTCCAAGTAAAGCTTTTTGTTAACCACAAAGCTGATGAAGGTTGTCTAGGCTTCAGGGTAGAAAGCTGAATCATTATTTGTGGCATTTCCACCTTCGAATCCTGAAGCATGCAAGTACAGTTGCCCAAATCCATATCCTGGTCATCTAGCCCCCCATGGTACTCGAACCCCATCCGCCAACCCTGAAACTAAGCCCTAGGCTGGACCGTACACCCTAAACCCCTAAACCCCCTAAACCCCTAAACTCTAAACCCTAAACCCTAAACCCCCTAGGCCATGAAGTAAAAATCTGCCTCATACAACTCATGACCTCCTGGGACGCACCCCTGATCTAAAACACGCCCTAATTTCTAAACTCTATGAACCCTAAAGCCTGAATTCTACAAACCCTAAACAGCCCAAACCCCTACACACCCTTAAAACCCTGTAGGCTCTACACCCCTAGAAACCCTATATAACCCCAAACCGGAGCCCTATAAAGCCCAAGAAAACCTAGTGTGGACATACGTCATCCCTACACCGTAAACCCTACGCCCTAAGCCTTAAACCCCACTTAGGGGGTCAGGGATCAAGGGTTTAGGGTAAGCCCTAAACCCTAAAACTTATACACCCATTAGTCATTCCCAGCTAACCCCCCCAACATTAAACCCAAACCCTAAATCCTGAACACTAAAACCCCAAATCCTGAACCCTAAACTCCAAACCCTAAATCCGGAACGATAAAACCTACGGTGAACTATACAGGCGACCTCGCCGCCCTTGCGGCAGTCCGGCACAAACCGCAGCGACAAAGTAGGCTCGGAGGTTTACAGAATTTGGGGTTTAATTAGGGTTTTATCGTTCCGGATTTAGGGTTTGGAGTTTAGGGTTCAGGATTTTGGGTTTTAGTGTTCAGGATTTAGGGTTTGGGTTTAATGTTGGGTCCTGATTAGTGTAGGGGCCTCCCCCCCCCCCC
>CAJNIZ010045499.1:18036-35600 GCA_905231905.1 Symbiodinium pilosum
CACTAATCGGGAGCTAACATTAGGGTGGGTTGCCGCCAACCCGGTTCATCTAAGTCTATAGATAATACCTTATGTGGGCCGTAAAGTCCATAAACAGACCTGATTTGGGCTATTTGGATGCCTAGGGTGGGCTGCTACTAAGGCATTGAAAGCAAGCTACCCGAAATACGGAATCCTGTATATCCATCTGATTATTGTAACTCTGTCCTTGGTCCTTGATAGCGATTTGTTGCTGCTTGAGGGTCTTGGGTTTACTGCAATTACTTAAAATTTGGGTGTTTTTTTTTCAAAAAGCTTGGAGCTTGGAGGTTCAGGCTTAAGGTCGTGCAGGGTTGCAGGGTTTCGGGTCAGGGATTTTTGCGGATTCGTCAAGTAGACTGGTGATCTCAAAAACCTTGGTTGCTGCTGAACAGTATGGCTCCTGAACATTCCTGAACAGTATGGACTTTTATCATGGTTCACCATGACGATTTTCGGTCGTATAAGAAAGTTCAGGGTTTAGGGTTTAGGGTGAGAAAGGGCTTTGGTACCCCCAGCCCCTACAAGAAGTACCCTTTTAGTAGCTACTCCGTGCTCAATCTAGGCAGCTTTGTCCCACCTTGGCCTACATTTGGGGGGTTCCCCAAAACTAGGGTTCAGGGACTTAGGGATTTAAGGTTTAGGGAGTATATATATACATGTGGGAGATTCCTTAAATTAGGAGTACCTTCTTTTGCGGATCCCCAGAATAAGGATTCTTGTATTTTGGTGTCTATGTGGGCATACGGCATACACAAATTTGGGAAATCACAACTTTATAGAATCCAAATTTCACCTTGGCAGAGCCAATACCTGTAACCTCAAACCCTCAGCGCTGAGCTTTGAGCAGCAGATCCCAAAAGCCCAAGAGCCACGCGCTGTCGAGTTTAGGGCTTAGGGTTCAGGGTCTGGGGTTTAGGGGCTTCCCCAAAACCTCCAACAGCACTTCCACGCCTGGCATGCCAGGCGTGGTGGATACCATCGTGGGTAGAACTGCTGGAGGCCTGACCTCTGCAACAGATGGGCAGACATTACCCTCCCGGAAACTAACATGGAAACCCAACAATGGCCCTATAAAGACTACAGTCCCTTTTAACAGGGGCTATGTGGGTTTCCATTTTATTTTGGGGGAGTGTAGGTGGACCCCCCCATCCGGTAGTAGTGACTATGAGGGGTGCTGGTGATTATGTTGAGGTCCTCGTGTGTTCCTAGTACATCACTATTATTGGGTGGGGCGTCTACCTACGGACAGTTTACGGGCCAGGTTTGGGGTTGTAGTGTAGGGGTATAGCCCTAAGCCCCAAGCGAAAACCCATTAATCTAAAAACTCCTAAGCCTTACCCGCAGAACCCAAGTCCCAAACCCTGAACCCAAGCCTGTGATGTACGGCAGCCATTACCCTTAAAGAACTCCTTTACAATTTCTGGTAGTTTCAGTTTTCTTTTCCATTACCTAGACCTCTATACCCTACCCCTGCTTACCGGTCCCAACAACGGTACCTCTTTTTGTGTCTAGAAACTACCAGACCTAAAGCTAGGTATCCCCAAAAAAGGGGTAGGGTATAGGGGTCTAGGCACCCTTACGCTAAACCCTAAACCCTCAACACTCAACCCTAAATCCTATGACTTTATAGAAGCCAAGTTGCAGGACCCTAAACTCCAAACCCGAGTAGCTCCTTATGGAGGTCAGCCTTGGACCCTTGACGGGGTTCAGGGGTTAGGGTTTCGGGTCGAGGGTTTAGGGCTTAGAGTTGAGGGTTGACGATTGCAGGTTTGAGGTTTAGGGTCGATGGCTTAGGGTTGAAGGTTTAGGGTTGAGGGCTTAGGGTTTAAGGTTGAAGGTCTAGGGTCTGGGTGGGTGTTTGAAAGATTACACTGTATTGGGTTCAGGGTTTAGAGTGGGGCTATATAGTGATATACAGGGTTTGTGGTTTGAGACTTGGGGCTCTTATTGCAGGAAGTAGTACTTTTGTATGTGTATAGGCGGACCCGTCTTTCTGGAAGTAACCAAATTACAAAGATCTCTTCGAACGGCTGACTCCAACACCGGCTATCTTTTTTTTGGGGGGGGAGGGAGGGGGGGGGGTGGAGCTTGTGTTTTCAGGATGCGCAATTGTTCTTGTTGCGGCTCAGGGTGGGGTTTGAGGTTACCTGGACCCCACATTACATGTCGAATCGCAGCCAACTTGACTCTTTCTACGGGTTTGGGCCGTTGCTTTATCTACTTAAACACAAAACCCCAAAACCCTACACCCTAAACCCTAGGCCCCAGACCCTAAACCCTTTTGTGGGGATTCTCCTAAATCCTAAACCGTTAGGCGTTCAGGAAACTGCGGGTGCCCCCAAGGCCGGCGAGTGCATAGGAGGATGCAGAGGTAGGGAAAGACAATAGTTTTAACTTTATAAGAGGGCTTAGGGTTTAGGGTAGGGATATACAGGGTTATATGATGAGAGAGGGAGATAGATAATTTATATATATATAGAGAGAGACAGAGCCACACAGGGCAACCCAAGGTATGAGCAATGTTACCAACTGAAAACCAAGACGGAAGATGTAAAAGGAAACGTGGAGTATGTTGCTGTTGATTGGCTTGATGGGTGCTTGTGAGGGCTTATTGAAAGTCTTTGGCAGTGGACCAGTAAACGTACTGTGCTACTGGTACGTGCCGTGCTTGACAGCTACAAAAGTACACATCGTGCGAGAGAACACCGTGTGAGGTAGGATTAATTTGTTAGTCGACTTGCAGGCGTGCACAGTCTCGAGATCCAGCTTCGTGACGGCGGCGTCCAAAGCCACGGTAGTCACTCGGATCATGGTTTCAACCCTTGAAGTTTAGGAGGCTGAAAGTTTAGGGTTCCAGGCTAGTTTTGGGTGAGTCGCCCTTCTGCTTTGATCTTAAATCTTCTACTAGGGAGTTCTAGAAGGCTTTTCCTTTAACTCCCGTGTGCTGCTCAAACGTTAAAACGCACGCGGAGGAATGTAAGCTAAAAGGGACCATGTAGGTGTATAGTATTCTTAGGGCCCAGAGGGGATCTGTTTCTTCAAAATTTCTAGTCGCCTTTTAGTAGATGGACTCTAAGGTTTGGGGTTTAGGCTCCTCCTTACGTAGATAGAATGAATATGGAGTATATCGGGATCTTCTTATTCTGAGCTTGGGCAATCCCATGTTCTATCTACTTAGAGGGTGCTGTATGTATATACCTTATGCACATGAAGATCTTCATGTTGCTGGGAGGGTCTGTCCCCAAAGCTGAAAAAAGGACACTTCCTTGTGCAAACCCTAAACGCTTCTTGGGACTTAGCTTGGACCTTAGACACTTAACCCTTTGGGATTCCCTTATGCTCCTATTATAAGTACCTAAGGGGCAACCCTTAGTAGGGGTCCTAAGTGCCACGCAGAACCCTAAACCCACGAGAGGTTCTCGAAACTGAAGTAAAGCTTCAGGTCATGAGGAGGAGGGCTTAGGGTTTTGGGTTCGGGGTATAAGGGTGTATAGTAAGGGTGTATAGGGTTCAGGTTTGGGGTTTACAGGGTTCAAGTTTGGGGTTTGTAGGGTTGTGGATTTGAGGGTGTTGAGGGTTAAGCTTATTACAAATGATGAGGGGGTCCCTACTGATTAATTATTGCATAGTAACCATGAATTTTGAACTGATGCCCACTTAGCACCAACAATGTTGGCCTTCCCTGAGCCCTAAACCTTCGATACTGGCATTAGACACCTCCCCCAACCACCCACCCACCGCCAATATTTGAGGTCTCTTCCGTTGAATACTTGATCTTAGGGGTGGGCTGGGATGTTTCATATTAGTCCCAAACCTGAGCCCCCAAACAACATAGCAGTTTTCGTTTGCTTCTCCATTCGCTTATATATCCCTATATAAGCCCCTCTGGAGGGGGGTGTTCAACATTTGTGTGAAGGGATGATTTGGAAGAAGCTGACCAGGTGATGGTGGGGCGGTGCATACCACCTACTCGCAACCTAGCCCAATCATAATTTGGGTTTGGGGTTTTGGGTACAGGAATTAGGGTAGGTTGGCTGAGTGGCTCAATTTCTCACCCAGTAATGGGTATTACAAAGGACTATTGTAGGTATATTCAGGCCCTACTAACTCCACAGTCAGGGGTTATTACTGTAGGGTGGATTGGGCTAAGGTCTAGGGATTGGGGTCTAGGGTTTAGGGATTAGGGATTTTGGGCTTCAGGGATGAGGGTTCAGGGTTTAGGGATTAGGGTTCAAGGTTTAGGGATTAGGGTTCAGGCACCGGACCCAGGGGGCAGAGTTCAGGGCCTAAACCCTAAACCCTAAACCCTAAAACCCTAGAAGTTGCCTGTCAGGTGAGCTATACTTTTTAAAGCTCCTTAGATGGGGTTATATGGGGGATTTAGGGTTTAGGGTTTAGGGGACTGCAAAGGACACGATTATAGGGCGAAGTACGTAAGGGGGGGATACTAGGAATTTAGACTATAGCTCATGTGGTAGTTCACAGTTCCTCGGTTCCTTTGGTTTTTGATCGACCTAAGTGGTATGCCTTCAAAATAGAAGAACCCCAATTATTAAATAGATGAAATATTATACATACATACATACATGCATACATACATACATACATTATCACCCTTATTGTGGGGACACCCAAAGTAGTATCTCTAATTTGGGGAAATTCCTGTGTCAGGTTATAAATGCGAGAAGCTGGCCAGTAGATTATCCTCAGCAGTCCACTTGTCCAGCTTCAAGCAAGACGTCAGGGTTTAGGATGTAGGGTTTAGGGTTTTCTGTAGCGGCGCTTCCCAACATAAGCCCCGGAAGGTCAACCTTAATTTCGCATCCGTCACGCTGGACAAGGAAACCGATTTGAATTGAAGCGTCCATTGCCCAACGCCAAAATATGCCGGCAAAATATACCGGCACCATACTGGAAACCTTATATGAATATTTCAACTAACAGTACTAGCAATGTCCACATGAAGACAAATCATGATACTAAGTAGCACATGTTTTGCGACCACGCTGGCAAGCGAAGAACCCCAAGAAATCTTTCCAACAACCACTATTGGGTGCTTGGGGGGGCTTCGGGCTTAGGGAGACTTATATGTGTTTTTTCTTAAGGCGTCTATGGCATGACATGGCAGGTTCTAAAGTTTAACTGAGGCTTCCGCTGCATGCCCTCCAACCTTGAACCCCTAACCCTAAAGTGTATTGGGTGAATATGATTTGGAGAATAGCCGATATTCTTTTGGTTGCCTGCCAAAATTGAAGTTTCTACCTGGGAGTGACCCTGTCTTAAGGGTACTGTCGTTACTCAAGTCTTGGTGGGACAATGTGTTGGCCACCTATTCATTCCTGCCGATGCGATTGAGCACATTGTAAATGTTACAGCCGAAGTTGTGGAAATCTCCGTCATGTACTGCAGATCCCTTAACCAATAAGCAAGCTGATTCTGTGTTAGTCCTGAAGTATGTACAGCACAATGTACCAAAGCTGCGATGCTGTCTGAGGCATCTGAAATCTCAAAGTAGGAAGCTTGAAGGTTAAGGGTGAGAGAGCTTAAGGATTCACATGTTTATAGCTTAGCGATCAAGATTTTTTGTGTACTAAGGTTGTTAATTCAAGGTTTTGTGGTTTAGGATAGTTTGCATCTGGACCCCTGAAGTATTTTGACACAAAGTGGGACCTGTTCAAGTCAGCATGTTACTTGCTTTTGGGGTCCCGGCTGCTCGGGGTCGTGACATGTTCTTCATGGGAACCCATGAATATTTACCGGGGCATTGCATAGAACATGTATGCAAGGAGCATTGAGACACGGTCACATTACGCAACCAGCAATACGCTGTAGCAGTACTTGTCCGCATGCTACCTAGTCATACATGTCATTGGCATTATGGTGTCATTGACAGATTAAGAAAACATTGAGTACGTAGTACAGGCTTTCACCACGTAGCGATGACGTCAGTAATTGCCGAGCGAATCGCCGAAACCATAGCAGGATGCCAAGCTGCAAAAACTCCTGAGAATACCAGTTATGTTTCAAATCACCATTTCAGGCTTGAGCCAGATGAGCTGCCTCTTGGTGGCGCATGTCAGCTTGCGTTCTTCCTTCTCGAGATTGTAGCCTCGGCCCTAAGTTACCAAGTCCTGACCGTCAGCCATACTCCAGGGCTCCAAATAACCCAATGTTTCTCATCCCTTCATACAAACGTTAAACACCCCCCTCGAGAAGAGTTTACATAGGGCTATATAGCGGAATGGAAAACAAACGGAAATTGCCATGTTGTTTGGACATTGGGGCCACTGTAGGTATCTTTGATAGTTTGGGGACAAACACTCGGGCGCATGTGCCAGCAAAGGGTTAGGGAGAGCTCGATGCCATCTCGGTTTTTACACATTACAGGAGGTCATACCATGGGTCGCCGTCAATTAAATTAGCCCTAATCGTCTCAACATAGTGGAAACCTTGGATGTGCGTAGTTCAGAGGTGGGTAGCCGGGGGAAACATGGTTCTCTAGGGTTTATACTAGGAGGGCCACCCTCCACTCTCTGTCAAACACCAATAAGTTGAGGGCTCTGGGTTTAGGTTTGATAGGCCTACCAGCCGCTTCAAGTACAGACTGACAGGATTTAGGGTCTAGAGTTTTGAAGTTTGGGGCAGGGTTCAGGGCCTAGGGTTTAGGAGTTTGGGGTTCGGGAGGGGACTGCGATAATGCATTCATGAGCACGTGATTCCAGAATATCCAGGTGTAGCTACTTTGCCGGAACTTAAATTACGATAGTTACCAGCTATAGTCTAAACTTCTTTAGGGGTCTTTATTTCAGGGACTCTATAGGGGACTATTATTATAGGTCTTATGAAGGGGCATACTACGAGTTCAGACTATGGCTCATATAGCTTCCTTCATGTTGATAACTCAATTTGAGTTCCTCCGCAGCAGCTTCAGGTACACAGCCATACCTTACAGTACTTCAAACAAACTTGACACCTGAGGTGCAAAAGCCAAACAGCCTAAGCGTAACAGAGTCGAAGCCATTGCTAGAAGCCTACAAGGAAAGCCTAACTCGTTCTAAGGGTCCCAGTGCTCAAAGCTTGGGAGCTTAGCTGTCTGGATGGGCTCTGGCAATACCAGGGCAGGTCTATTTGTAAATCCTAAGCCCTATAAGCCCTAAGATAATGACCCATATTCTGGTTCAAGCTTTGTATAATCGCAGTATAGGGTACCTCTTATAGATTTCAAAATGGTACTGGTCAATATTCAGACTTCTACATTCCATTACCTTAAACCCCATACTTAGCCACTTGCGCCCTTAGGGTCAAAACAAACAACTAAGGATTGTGGGGGTGATGCAAGATTTCTCGCTGACGGTTCTGCTCGGAAGCGCGCTGGTTTTCTACACCAGCAAAGGTCGTAGCCTGGCTTTTCTGGGGGGCCAAACTGCCTTGACGCGAGACCCTAGACCCTAACCTCTAAAAAGTCGTTTCCATTTTCTTTTCCATTTTCCCAATATAACCCCCTATATAACCCCCATATCTACTATAAGGGGGAACCCTAAGACTCAGGCGTTGACTTGGTAGTCTGTTTACAGTCTCTGCGAACTGGCATTGCTGGCATCTAATTGCGACTGCTGGCATCTAGTTGGGGACTATATAAGGGTCCAAGGACCCAAATAATGTAATGGGGCTGTAGGTCCCAAATACCACTGATGATAGAGTATTTGGACCCTAAAACCCTATTATTTGGGTCCTTGGACCCTTAGGGACTGGAACTGCTGGCATCAAGCCACTTCTACTTAGTTGCCTTGTCTGAGAAAAGCCAACTGCAAATGAGCCATGGTCTAAACTCCTTAAACGGGTTATATACGGGATTATATAGGGGACTACCATAGGGGATATTAAGGGGGGGGATTCTGGGAGTTCAGACTACGGCTCAAACGGGTTCACCTTGAAAGTCGAGTAGCCGTTGCTCAGCCTGGTCTAGATCAATGTGGGGGTTTCCCAAATTAGGGGTACAATTTTGGGGTCCCAGTAATAAGGGCTATAGCATGTTGGGGTCTATATTGGGGTCCCCTTATTTTGGGAAACCACCATGTAGGTTAGGGTTTGGGAACTGTAGCGCATGCATGTACCGCTCATCAGCGCAATAGCAAATGCGAACAAGTTCATCAAAGGCCCCCAACTAAAATTGCGTTAGTTACTTTGTGTGCTGGCGCTGAGGTTCTTTACGCCCGGTACATGCACTGGTGCTCTTGTCAAGGTTTGATAGCGATTCTAGTGCTCTCGGCTGAGAAGCCGTTGATGTGCAAGATGCTTTTTGACCAAAACGGCCATAGAGTATATTCCCTTAGTTGTACCAGAGAGCCCACTTCAAGCTTCTTTCCCCGCGGCTTCTCGGAAACGAGTATTCCAAAAAGTCCTGAACTTCTCAATTCCGTTGCATGTTAAGTTTATTCAGTATCCCAAGCCCCGAAGATGAGGGTGCCACAAGGTAGCAACAATCCTTCGAAGGTTTGGGGTTAATCCTGAATCCCTGAGCCATGACCCTAAACCCTTAAACCCGTAAACCCCTAAACCCTAAACCTTCAAACCCTCAAACCCTAAACCCCTAAACCCTAAACCCCTAAACTCCCAAACCTTGTCAACCCTACAGTTCAATCTTTGACCTGGAAGTCTCAGACTAATCCCTTGCCCTAGGGGTCCAAGGACCCAAATAATAGGGTACCAGGGCGCAAATACCGTTGATATTATAGTAGTTGGGCCCTAAAACCCTGTTATTTGGGTCCTTGGACCATTAGGGTTGAACATCCTCAGAAAGATACCCCGCCTGCTTGAGCCGGGTTTAGGGTTTACGGGTTTAAGGGTTTACGGGCTTAGGGTTTAAGGGATTCAGGGTTTAGGGTTTAGCTTTCCGTAGGGCACCCCCGATCTTGAGAACACCCTATCTTCTTGGTGGGGCTTAGCTTGTGTCACGCTACCCGGCCCTCATGCCCCGCCAGGTTTTGACGGTACTGTCTAGTACTACTACGTACAAGATTATGTATTCTTCAAGCGTGTCGGATAAAGGACCTACGTAGGGACATGATGGCTATAATTTGTAATTATGGGATTTCCAAGTTCAGACCTTACGAACCCTAACCCGATAACCCTTTAAGGGTCTACACCATAAACCTTACCCTGTTCTTGTGGAAGGCATCCTTGCTGTACAGGGCACTGAAGCCCGCACGCGTCGCCGCTTCGTGGCGCCGGGCGGGCGACAGATTTCAGGCGCATATGGGGGGGGGGCTGCCTAAACCTTGCTTGTGCCTTCAAATCTCAGGATCTCTTACCCTAAGTGTCCCAGTTCCCCAAAAGGGGTTTCAATGGATTGAGGTTTGGGGTTTAGGGTGACGGCTCTTTGGGGGGACCCCATAGGAAGGACTATAGGTGTGTATTGGGGTCCGTCAAATCATTGGATCTTCCACAAAGGTGGTATTTTCTTGGCCCGAAGTATTTTCATGGGAATCCACTTGAAGCTCCTTTGCGGGGGCTACTTGAGCCGCAAACCAACCCGAAACCCTAACCCCTCTATGCTGGTTTTGCTGGGGGCACAGCTACGGGGTATCTGGGCTTCCTCCAGCGTGAGGGGATGCCCTCTAAAGTCTGCTTGCGTTAAGGTTTGGGGTTCCTTTTTTTTTAAAGTTTTCGGCGTCAAGAAGGATGTCATCATTTGGTGAGACGCAAGTTAAACGAATGATCGGTTCGGGTGCCCATGAGCAAAGACCGCGATATGCCGCGCAACTTTCCTTTCTTCCACTTATCGTCCACAGAAGGAGTCTTTTGTATGCATACATGAACACAAAGAATGCTCCTTCGGTCTAGTTACACTCTACCTAGCAATATGCCCTCATCCTACACAGCCGATGCTTTTTTCATGTGGAAGACGTGCATGTAGAAGCCGAAATAATGGCCGATACAATCCCCTCATAATTCTGATATGATGCTCAGATGTTTCTACGTGCCATAGGATGTATGAAGCTTACTTAGCCAATAGAAGAACTTTAACCTTTTTGGGTCTCTATAATAAAGTTTAAGCTCTTTTAGCCCTGGCTATTGGGGAAGGGAGGAAAAGCATGCGCGCTCGACTCCAGCTGGTGTGTTTTTGGATTGAAAATGATAGTACTCCCGCCGAAAGCACGAAGGTCATGTAAAGCAACGGCAAGGCAAGCTCACCAATGCCCTGTGACAATTAGATTGGGGTTTAGGGTTATATGATTGGGATAATGGAAAAGAACATGGAAACTGCTATAGAATATTAGGGTTACACACAACTGGGCGTTTCTAACTGGAATAAAAAGTCCCCATCTGTAGTCAAATAAGTTAGGCCCCATCGCTATGCAACTCTAACTAAACTGAGTTTCTTCCTACCACGCTCAGCACCAGAGCGTCCGGGTTGTACTCAACCCAGAATTTGTTTAGAAGTGTTCAAGTGAAGAGCATCCTCGCCACGCTCAGTGGCATAGTGTCCGCATTTTGCCACTCGAGGTTAGGCACTAGCCGGGACAGTCTGGGGGTTGGATGCTGAAATAATGCGGTTGGGCACTCCTGGAAAATGATTGGGTTTTGAAACAGTGGGTGAGGAGAATAACGTCTTCTTTTAATCTTTCAGCCCTGCAACAAGCATGGGGAACATTTTGTTGGCACTATAAGGCAAAAGTCTTCCAAAGGTCTAAACCCCTGACCCTCAACCCTAAGCCTAAATCGTAAACCAGATTCTAAGCCTACATTACCGCAGGCCTTCAGTTTGATGGGCATCAGCTCGTGGGAATCCTCCTGGAGAACTTCTGACGCAGTTGGCAGGGGTTCTTAGGGTTTGTAGTCCTCCTTAAATAGAATATGGGGTATATGGGGATCTTAGTATAATTTACTACCCAAATCCATATTCTATCTACTTAGGAGGGACTTTAAACCTTAAACCCTAAACGCTAAACCATGAATAGTAGTTTCCATTTTCTTTTCCATTATCCCACTATAACCCCTATAGGCCTCCCTAAACCCTAAACCCTGAACCCTGAACCCTAAACCCTTATGGGGGATTCTAGGGTTTAGGCTTTAGGGATTGGAGAGTTCAGGGCCAGGTTCGGGGACTCTCTGAGGGTTTAGGACTTAAGGTTTAGGGTTCAGGGTTTAGGGTTTAGGATTTAGGGTTAAGGGTTTAGGACTTAGGGTTTAGGGTTTGGGGGTCACCCCAACCAGTATAAGAGGCTGCAATATGATAGCCATGGAGTGCTTATTCCAAAGCTCGCTTATTCAGGATGACTCTTGGGTCTTGTCGCTACATAATGTAGCGGCCTAAATTAAATGATAATCTAATGATTCTCCCTAAGCCCGAAACCCTAAACCCTGAATTGCAGCATACTTATGGTATAGGACTTCGAGAAGACCTCAAATAGTTTTTGTGTTTTTTGCAGGCCCCTACGTTACATAGTCCCTAGCTATACCCTAACTACTATGTACACCCAGTTCCCCTTCACTTTCCATTTTCTCTTCCATCTGGTTCTCCATGATTGGAATCATATATCCCTAATCCCCACTGCGCCCCAGCCAGACAAGTGAAACCCAGCGTCCCTAAACCCTAAGGCCTAAACTGCCCGCAGACAGTTTTCGAATAGCCCAAACGCGACCAGCACTGACCCTGCCTCAGAGGAGTTTGGATGATCTTTTAACTTCGTCAGTCTGCGCGGTTCAGGGTTGAGGGTTTAGGTTTAGGGTGTGGGGGTGGTTTTAGGGTTTACGGTTTAGGTTTAGTGGCCACGACTGAGAGCCTTAGAACGCCTTTTACTAAGCAAACTTCCTAAGTGAAGGCCTAGCAGAAGCTGACAGTACGAGGACATAGTACCCTAGATACACAACAAAATGCAGACAACCTTGGCAAAATGTCAAGGTTCTCTAACTTGTAGGGCCCAGGTAGCTGTCAAGTATAGATGTGGGCACTAGCGCAGCTATATTGAAGGCTCTTGGGACCCTAAGTATGTCTTACATACCTACATGATCTCTTTGGGTAAGTACCAATCGCACAAGAAACCTCAAAAGGGGTATTTGGGTACCCAGAACTGTGCATGGAAGACCTCTGGCACCCTTGGCCCCGCAGACGACTGCAACCAACTCGAAGCCCAAAGGCCTTTGTGCTGGGAGGTTTTAAGGTAAGTCTAATCCAACTACAGCTGCTGAAATTTTACCAAATTTATAGCCGAATTGGGAGATTCAGGGGGCTTCCTAGCTAGATTAACAATAGAATTATACGTCAGTTATGTTGAATCTTCAAAACTCACGACATTGGGGCAGTGCCTTTTTCATGGGCAAGGTTTGAAACTAAGCCCATGACCTCTCCACCTCAATCAAGCCTTCAGGGTTTATGCCAGCAGTCTGCGGACAATCCATTCGAGATGCATGCAAACATTCTTACAGAAGACTAGAGAGATTAATTACAAATTTGCACGTTTGGCGTTCTGAGAACGTATGTATTCTGGGTTTAGGGTGTTGGGGTTACCTGTATTTAGGGTTTCCCGGGTCACCACCTTCAGGACTATAGTACTTTGAGGTTTCTAGCATATTGAACTGTAGCGTTATAGTCTAAACTCCTAGTATACCCATTCATAACCCCTATAGTACTCCCCTATAGAGTCCCCTTTTTCTAACCCCCTTTAGGGCCAGCATCACAGGAAGATCCCAGCAGAAAACGAGGGTGCGGTGGAGCACATTTCTGGCCGAGTGGGCACGGCCGTTGACGTCTGCAACCGGGTAGCTTTATTGGGTACATCCGGAAGGGTTTAGGGTTCAGGGCCCGAGGGACCCCAGATATGACAGAGCTTTTAAGTTCTAAGTACCTTAAAGGTCTTCTAAGTGTCCTGCGTAGGGTGTCTATCCTATCTGGGGTCCCTTAGGAGTCTACCCTAGCTATTGAAACGAGAAGCGATGATTGTTCCGGATTCAGGAAAGGAGGGCAAGCTTTAGGGTTGAGGGTTAGGATCTTCCGGTTTAAGACAAAGTGGAAAGTTGAACCTAGGGTTCAGGGTTTACCTTAAGCCCAAAAGTATCTATAATAATTGCCTTTTGGGCTACATTTAGAGGTTTTGGGCCATGATTTTACGTACTTTGGGGGTTTAGGTAGGGTTTGAGGGCTCAGAAAGTAACATCCCTGTCTTGCATTCCACAAAGGACCAGATACTCCGTGGGCGAGGTTCTAGATTTTGAAGGCTCTCCAAGTATTCATTATTATAAGCTGGAGCCCTATGATCTCCTTCTACGAGGGAGTTCCGACCCTAACCCTAAACCCTCAACCCTAAACCCCTAAATCGCTGCTCAGGTGAGTTCAAGCTCCGGGACGGCACAATCTGCACTTACGGCCACTTGCCACCGAAATGGATCAGGGGTTTAGGGTTTAGGGATTTAGGGTTTAGGGTTTAGGGTTCAGGATTTAGGGTTTAGGGATTTAGGGTGTACCTGAATCCCCAAAGTATGTAGAATAATGGCGTTTTCGGCTATCTTTAGCGGTTTTGGGCCATTGTTTTACCTACTTTGGGGGTTTAGGTAGTTGTAGCCCTACTTGTCTACACCTTAGACAATAATAATCCCCTTGATTAGGAGGTGTAATCCAGAAAACTGCAGGCAACGGGACAAGACTTAGGGTCGGTGAGGGTGCAGGGTCTTACCTCGAAAGCCAGTAGACCATAAATATAATCTACCTTCCTCAATTTTCCTACTACTTTGGGCTAAAGTAGCCCATTGTTATGGGTCACCAGGCTTTCTAGGTAGTGATTTAGGGTTTTGGGGTTTAGGGTTTAGGGTTTAGTTAGAGTTAAGAGATGGGGGGACCCCAAGAACACCCCTATTTCATTGTTGGAAACCCCGATTTAAGGGTTTTAGCGCTTTCGTGAGGGAGTTGAGGGGTTTTAGGATCAAACGCAGCAAGCTGACCCAGACAGACCGGTTTGATGCCCGTTGATTTGGGAAATCCTGTATAAGTCCTAACCCCTAAACCGTATTCATGCAAGGTAGGTTCTTGAGTTCACGTGTATTGCCCTCCCTTTGTTGGGTTTTAATTCAGGGTATGACTTTGCCTGAGGGTTCTCAATACCCAAATACTAGGCATGTTGAGCCCGAAGTACCGGCCTTTGGTTAGAAGGGAATGAAGGAACTTTTCCTACTAATGGTCCTTATATAACCCGGTATAGTAGTTGCCATGTTCCTTTCCATTCCTTCATTCCCACCCTTACCCAAAACCCTAAACCCTGAACCTTAAACTCTAACGGTAGAGAGCATGGTCTTGGGCTTCGTAGGCAGTCTCGCAATGTTAATTTGGGTTTAGGATTAGGGTTTAGGTTCCCTAAACCCTAAACCCTCAAACCCTTAAACCCTAAACCCTGAACCCTAAACCCTAAACCCTTAAACCCTAAACCCTGGGTTTGGGGTCTGGGGTTCTGCCTCGACAAGCTGGGTCTTGTCTGGTTAGTAGGACAGGGGGGCACTTCTTTTCGCATCAGGATTGCGTCTCGCTTACTTAGCTTAGGTGGAGCCCCCACCCAGTAATAGTGACTATAAGGGATAATAGGGATTATATTAGGGTCCTCTTATGTTCTTATTATAGCACTATTACAGGGTGGGGGGTCCTCCTAATGGAGAGCAGTGCTGAAGGCTGGCAAGGTTACCCCTCGCCTGAGAAACATTGTCAAGGGTGTTCAGCATGATCAGAGCACTGGCTACATGATGGCTGACTTCGGTGCTACTGGTTTATGTGTGTGTGTATATATATATAGGGAGTATACAGGATGTGTAGGGACAAAATGGGACATGCAGGATGGAGAGTCAAGTGGAACAGCCAATGGACACAGCATGAAGTGCTTTTGGGGGAGTAGGATTTCCGGACTTGGGAATCCCAGTAATAAGAAATTTGTTTGTTTGGGTCCGTGTTGGGCACCCTGTGAAAGGAATCCCCATGTCGATGCTACACATTTCTCCTCTCAACTGGCCCTGTTTGGACGAGGATACGCTGAAGAGGATCGATCGTGCTGGCGCAGAAGCCCCCATGCCCGAAACACCAAACCCTCAACCTCTGCACCTTAAATCCTAACCACTCCAACCCTTAACCTCTAAACCCTAAATCCTAAACCCCGGAACTCTATAAGCCCCAAACCTGCAACCCAAAGCCAAAAGCCCTAAATTCATTCCCAACCCTTAGCCCGAAGCTCCCAACTGTAGGCCCTAAACCCTACGAACACTACAAACCCTGAAAGCCGGACAAACTTCATAAGCAAAGGGAAAAACGCTATATAGACTCTACAAACCCTACAAGCCCATAAGCTCCAAAAACCCTATCAACTCTATGAACCTCATAAACCCCATGACCACAAACAACTTCCAACCCTATAAGCCCTAAACCCTAAACTTAGGCGACTCCGGCGGAGACATCGTCCGAGGGCCTTGGCAGATGCAGCCCAAGGAATGGATCTTTGTGGTTGAGTGCCTTGTCGGTATATGTGGGCTGTATAGGACTCGACTCTACGCAGGGCTATGTATGGGTATAGATGAGTAGTATGTTATTTGGGGATACTATGGTGCCCAATATAGAGTAAGATTATATCAACCTTTTGGGGTATAGTATTTTATATAAGGAATATAATCTTACTGGGTTCAACCACCAAAAAACACTACTCATATGAGTCGTATGGGAAAACGTTGTTTCACTTCGAGGGTTGTACAGGGTTGTACTGGGTTATGTACAGAATGATACATGCAACTCTAAACCCTATCCAGGGTGCAGGGCTTCCCACAATTAGAGGCCTCTTTCTGGGTTCTGCAGATGAGGGTTACAATGTATGATGGGGGAGGAGCTAAGATCAGGATTAGACCCTGCACGCTAACCCTAAACCCTTTTTCATGAGAGGATGTTGGCAACCCCTACTAAAATTCGGACCCTACCCTAAGGCTCTTGGACCTTCATAATGGGATCCCAAACCTTAGCCCCCAAAGCCCAGACCTTCCCCCCAAAGCCCTAAACAGTCCTAGGACCCTAGGAAAGTAGCGGGCGGTATGCTGTCTATGTATTTTTTTTGGTGGGGGGCTGGGAAACGCGATGCCCTAAACCCTTAAACCTTGCAGCAAGCAGTTCTGAAAAGCCCAGGAAGACAACGGCACCACGCCCTAAACCAGAGAATTCCATAATCAAACATGCTGCACGCAGGAATTTCTGCCACGAGTTCGTCTAACATCCTAGACCCTGCGCCTTTCAAACCCTCAACTCTAAATATCCAAAGGGTGCTCACCGCGAATAGTAATTACCATTGGGATTATACCCAGAAGGGCCTTAATTCAGGCTTCTGCATTATTGTACGGTGAACCGCTAAAACCTTTGACCGCAAACCTGAAACTCAAAAAACCAAAGCTCCAAATCCCAAACAAAAGTTTCGAAACCCTAAACCCTAAACCCTTCTGATAATTTCGGCTCCGTAGCTCAACCCAACCCCTAAACCCCTAGAACCCTATCAACCCTAAAGCCCCCCTAACCCCAAACCCTAAACCCCCCTAACCCTAAACCGCTAACCCTAAACCCTAAAGAGCAGTGTCCATTGCATTTTGCACAATCCCTATAAAACCCCTATATAAACCCCTGAAATCCATATAAGCCCTATATCAACCCCTAAAACCTATGTAACCCCTATATAGACCCCTAAATGGGCAGTATTTTATTTTGGGGATACTATGGTACCCATTATAGAGTAAGGTTATAGTATTTTTTATATAAGGAATATTATCTTACTAAGTTTAACCACCAAAAAAACGCTACTCAAATGCCCCTAGATCTCCATGAGGCAGTTCTTCCGCGATCGAAAGCTCGGTGCCTCCCTGGCATTCTACACCTCGGCGGGCTCTGTCTACAAGCTTTCAGGCCTTCTTTTTCTCGGTTGCTCTTAAGGAATTTGAGTTAAGATACCATATTGTGGCCTCATGGGGTTGAGGGTTTAAAGTTGAGGAAGCACTTCAGGAGTTTGAGTTAAGTGGAATTTGTTTGAGTTACCATATTATGGCCATATAGGGTTGAGGATTTCAAGTTAAGGAACTTAGTCTACAAGCTTTCAGGCCTCCATTTTCTCGGTTGCTCTTACCGTAGGAATCCAAGTATACAAATAATACCTACATTGGGCCCTAAAGACTGTAAATATTACCTACATTGGGCTATATGGATCCCTAGGGTTAAAGCATTTGACTTAAGTTGCCATATTATGGCCATCTAGGGTTCAGGACTTAAAGTTAAGGAACTTAGCCTACAATGCCTACAAGCTTCCAGGCCTCAAAAAACTATCTGGTATATCGGTTTTATATAGGGGCTATATAGGAATTATATAGGGGTTATATGGGGTTTGTAGTGGTTACCTCGGGGTCATATGGGGGTTACATTGGGGTTATATATGGATAATGGAAAAGATAATGGAAACTACTATGGCATTTATCTAAACATTCCCTAAGCTAACCCTAAACCCTAATCTCTAAACCCTAAACCCTGAGCCCTGAACCCTCAACCCTAA